>JAQQAE010020156.1:0-10760 GCA_029823295.1 Pseudamia nigra | reverse complement strand
AACCTCTCTTATCTTTTTAAATGGGTGAACTTGCACATTTTTACATTTCCCAATACTTGTTGTCCCCACTGTATAAGGATAGTGGGGAACCATCATCTTTGAAGAAAAAATGTGGTTGGAAAAATCTTGATGCTTTTACTTTCACTATTAAACATAGTCCTGAGTTCTACTATTGTTTTTTTTTTTTACAATTTGATTTCACCACACATTTAAGTGATCACCGCTCATGATTCATTCGAGATTTTTTCCAACCACATTTTTTCTTCAAAGACGATGGTTTCCTACTGTCCTTACATCACTTGTTGCCAGCTGAAACGTAATCACCGATGCAGAAATTATCCAATGGGAGGCTCCGACCTATTTGCTTAGTTAATCCAGGTGGTGACCTTTTTTTTGGGCAGGCAGTGTATTTACTCTTTCAAAATCACACTGTGAACATGCTCTTCATCTTTACTGCCGCAGATGAAAAGGCCCATATACACATGTTGTTAGTTAATCACTGTGTTAGATAGAGAGTGGACGCAGCTTATGCTAATGTCTTAGTTAATGCCTGCGTGGCTCTCCTTGAGAAATATATTTATCGCTTTATTATGGCCTCGTTTCTATAATTCATAGGAAGCAAGCCGTCTTAGATCACCCCCAGATGAATAGAGCCAGGGAGATGGAAGTGTAATTCACTGAGCTATACTGCCGTTATGTCGCTCTACACTCCTCTCTCTCCCTCTGCCTTTTTCTTTTTTTTTCCCACTATCTGCAGTTATGGATCATAATGTTATGATAGCTGTTGGTTGTGCATGCACCATTAATGATGTTGCCTCATGGGTGAGAACAACTGTTACGGCAAGTGCAGACCCCTGTGGGAGCAATCAGAGAGAGAGAGAGAGAGAGAGAGAGAGAGAGAGAGAGAGTAAAAGAGCCAGAGATTTTATCACTTGGTAGCACATAATCAAACTCAAAGCTTTTTCAGTGCAGTAATTAGTCAGTCTAACATGAAATACAAAAAAACACAGAAACAGGCTGCAGCCAGCTCTTCGTTTTACATTACCAGTCAAAGTTTGGATTCACCATTTTCCTTCAAAGTTTTTTTTTCTTTTTGTTTCTGCTATTGTCAACATGGTGCATTAATACTGAAGACATCCAAAGTTAAGGAGCACATATGAAATTACATTATAAAAAAGTGTTAAACAACCCGGAGCATGTTTTATTTTCTTTCCACCTCTTCCTGGGGGGCTGTAACTTGTCAGTTCCTGAGGCGGGTGATTCTACTAAACGTATCCTCTACAGCAGAGGTAGCTCCTCGCCTTCCTTTCCTCAGGAGGGACAGTTTCATCATAGTGTTTGATGGTTTGGCTGGCGGACAGTAACGTCAGAGCACAGCCTGCTGCACAGATATCAACCCATAAACGGGGATAAATGGGATGAATTTATTGGTTCAGCTGGCTTTGATATAATTACAGATTTAGAGTAAAAAACAAAATGATGTTGTGCTTGAACGGGGTTAAAACATATGTTCTTTGACAGGTTGCAGGTCTTCATGATTAATGTGCAGTGTTGACAATAATGAGAATTAGACTAAAAAACTGAAGGAGGTGGTGTGTCAAACTTGTGACTGGTAGCGAAGCGTCTCCTTGCAGCTCTGGACGTGTTCTGTGATGTCTGGGACGGTCATCAGGTTGTTTTTGGGTCTTTAAGTATCACACACCCTCACCCCGGTGATCTTGCTGGGGTTGCTCAGGCACTGCTTTGTGTCCAGCTGGCAGCTACTCTGACTACTAGGCTCTTTGTTGAGCCAAAACCATCTCGAGGCTCTCTCTGATGCTTTGATGGTGTTGCAAATGACTCTCCTCCTGCTCTCTCCTTCAATGTCTAAACGGCTGAATACTCTGAATACTACAACTTCAGTTACTCTCAATCCAGCTCATCAATGGCCCCTGCTAAGTCCCATGTACTTTGAAAGCTCTCTATCCAAGCAATCTTCCCATAGGACTTTCCAGCAGCACCATCAGATTGGTGGTCTCTCATTTGAGGATGTCTGGTCTCTGGTTGGTGGCTGAGAAACTGCTGTTTGCAGGTCTGCGAACACCCAATCCCTTTCCAATGTCAGGACGCCGGCTAGTGTTGTCCTGGTGGGATTTGGTTGCTCTATTCTTCCAAGGTGGGTATCTCTTTGCCTAGTAAGGTCCTGTGCTGATGGCTTTACTGATGACCTTTAGGACCTCCATCAGTATCACCTCTCTTCAACTGCTTTTGTGCATCAGCTGAGGATGTCTTCCATGGTTCCTTGCTTGGACCACAGCCAGCATCCTTTGACCCCACGTGTGCAGATTGGACAGGCTTGGATTGACTACGACATGGCAGATTTTGCTCATCATGCACATTTAACCAGTACTGCACTTATTGACTGATTTCACCAGGTACGACGAGGTAGAGAGACCTATTAGAAAGGAAAATGCATCACCCCTGAAGCTCCATCTGCTCTCCTTTTGTTACACACATCGACACAAACATGCCATCCATCCCTTTGGCAGCCTCTTAAAGAAAGCGTCAGTAGTTCTGTTGCTTTCTGAAAGGGTCAAACGCAGCATGAAGGTGGCGATTGTATGTGTGTGTAATGATGTCAGTGTGTTGTGGCCTGACAAAGGCCTGGGTCACAGCATTTACTCACTGACATGACTCTAATTACACTGCTCTCTCCGTCTCACACACACGGACAAACACACCCACCTACAACTCTAATTACGTGAGGCTGCTGTGTCACTGCACTTTCAGTGGCCACCGAGGCCACGCACAGGCCACAAAGTAACATTTACTTATCCGGTCTGTTTCTTCCGATGCGTGAACCTTTTTGTATTTTACTGTATTCCACTGTAAAGATTCAGCCGGCTACAAATTTTTGAGGGAAATGACACTTTATCATAAAAAGGAGGCCTGAAGCATATTTTCCTTGTCATCTTCCAAAGTATTTCAGTCCATTGCTTGGCATGACTTTCTTTGAGGTGTCATTGTATGATATACAGTATTACAGTGACAGTCATGCAACTCCACATGCTGAATGAGTCTGAAATGTAAGATTGTTTAGATTTCGGGGGGTTTCCGTTGTTGCAGTTACAGAATATAACAATAATAATTCTGTTTATAGTCCACCATGTTGCTTTTCATTGTATCCAGTGTTGTTTCTCTTCTTCTTTTTCTCACTTTAACAGAAAAAGACTTAAGGTCACCTGGAGTTAATATTTCACTAAACACGAGACCGAAGCAGGCCTTTTCTCACATTGTTGCTTTTGTATTTATCCTTATATTTTTCAGGTTTGAACTGTGACAGTGGTGGTTATATGTATATTTATTGTTTGTGCAAATTAAACCATGCTACCTCCGTGGCTCAGCCGGGATTTAAATCCACAAGTTTCATGAAGCGTAGTACCTTCAGTGTCCATTGGGGGCTGGGTCCAGAAGTGAGTCCAACGTTAAAATATCCAACTTTGGAGCAGAATAAAACATGTTTCCTTCCCGTGCAATACAGTTTTGGTCTTTATAGATTATTTGTGAACACTGTACAGGGAGTAAAATGTATCTAAGTCGTCGGTCTAGATGATCCAAACATCTGTTTGTAGATAATAAAGGGCATGAGTCATACTGTGTCCAGACCAGTTTCATTTAAATCACATCAGCTGCATTCACACTCCACATGTAAGGTCAGTTTTGAATCAGAGGGATAGACAGTGGTGCTAATATGTTTGTGCCCTGGTGCTTCCAAATTACTCTTCAGAATCCAATGAGTGACTCCACAGGGGGTTTATCCATCTTTTATGTACAGTATATGTTAAACCCTGTCTGGGTTCTTCAGTATTGCAGGAAAACGTATTTACCCCATCAAGTAAAATGTCAAAAATACATTAAAGAGTGAGTCAAATCAGATGGGAACTTTGCTAGACTGCTGAAATGCCCCTGGTGTCGTAGAACACGAACACATCTGGACCACTTAACCTAATGTGGGGGGACACAACATAAAGCATATATGGTTCCTTCATAAAGTCACCAAAAATAAATATATCAGTTCATCCATGAACAATTGTGTACATTTCTACCCTCTATCAGTGTGTGTTGATGAATGTAGCCGCATAGACCACCTCCCCTCTGCACAGACATTCTGTTTTTTCTCTTCTTTTGGTCTGATTTTTCTCTGTTTATACATCTCCAGCCAATCAGAGCATCCCACAGCTAGTTGTGCTGGGGAAGCAACTCAAACTCACATTCACCAGACAAAAAGGAAGTGATCTCTTTCTGTCATATTTCTCTCTGGAACATTTCTTGCAAGTTTGAATAACACTGAGCAGAGCAAAAGGAGACGTTGTAATTTGTACATATTGTCAGTGAAAAGCTCAACGCTCCAAATACTTTCAGTGCTTTGTGACTTTATTACTTTGCATTAGAATTATTTTGTTTTGTTTTTTTGCATTCAGATCTCTGAAACGTTTCACTCCTTGCCCCTATTCTCATCATACAGAGTAGTTTAAAATGAGATATAACATCTTTTCCCAACATTTAGTCAATACCAAAACTCAACACGCTGGTACCATGAAATAACATTTTTGGCCATATGGAAGGAAAGCATAAGGACAAATGAGATCTGCCACATTTAGTACATGACTTTATCATCTTTTTTACAAGTTTTGCGCATCATAAACATTCATAATAAAGAGTATATCTAAAAAGCTGCATGTGCATTTTCAGCCAAAGCCGACTGAAGCCAAGTGGCAAGTTCTCTCTGATCATGTTATTGACAAGGCCTTGATAGAAATGTTAACGAATTAGCATAAATCGTTCTCTCGTGCCCTTTGGTTATGCAGATGATGTATGGGAGAACTGAGAATCTCTGTTTGCTTGGATTAATACACTCATAATCCATAGTGTGCTATATCTTCAGTCGATCCTGTTTTAAAATGATGAATGAACGAGAGAGCCAACACTTGTGATGATACACCTGAATGGATCTGATTCATTAAAGAGATATGAGCTGAAATATGGGTGTAGAGCTCTGTGAAAATCACTTAGAAAATTAAGAATCAGCGGAGGTATGTCAGTATCGTGCTAAAGTAAAAATTTGACTGGCTTATACTAATTTGATTATTTCCATTTCATGCAACTTCACGTCTCTGGAGCCTGCACTTTTTTAGAAGTGAGATCCCATTGCAAAATTGGCTGCTTTGTGAGTCATTTCATGTGGAAATTACCGTTTTGAAAAATTTCAGCACATTTATCACACCATCGGATTACATATTATCCACCAGGATCTGTAGCCAAAGGTGGATCTGTATTTCGCTCCTTGACACAAGTGCAGCTGAAAACCTGTGTGAAGGTGTAAAGGGTTTGTAAGTTGATTAAGACTGAGGGGAGCACTCGACTGCCTGCTAGGCCCTCGAAGAGCCCTTCATCCTGGATACGTTGAATCCCAAGGACCCCTCTCTGCAACCATCCAGGGGAAGACTCAGTCACCGTGCAGACAACCTTGCAGGCCAGAAGACGGAGAGAAACAAATGCAAAGCAGAGATGTAAAGTGCCTCTCCATGGTGGCAGTTAATAGCAGCAGAGTGGGGAGTAGCATGAAGGGGGACCTGCTGGTTGTTGACCTCATGAAGAGCTCTCAATCCTGGGCTTACTGAGTCTCAAAGCCCCCGCTCTGTCCTCGACCTGACGCCCCAGAGCCCCCTAGGGTTAGAGCCAACCTCACATCCTGACTCTGGAGGCCCCGTAATAAGGCCTGGATGAACTCTTCCAGGGCATTAAAAGCCTCTTCTGTCCTGGACTCTGGCTTTTTACTAACTCTGGCTTTTTGCAGGTGCAGAACGTTCACCACCTGCTCAAAGTGTTTTCGGTCTATTGTTAGGATTCAAGATGGAATTTGTCGGAGTTTTACAGTGAATTTAAATACACGCACAACGGTTTGAAACAATCACAGCAGTTTTGAAGTTCCAGTGAAAACTAGGCCACTGTGAGTTTGACGGAGAGTTGAGAATGTGTGAAGAGGCAGTGTGACGGCTGAGTGGAGAGAGCGAGAGGTGAAATGGAGCCAGGAGAAGAGATTCAGAGTCTACATGAGTCAGGATGGTGGATCAGGAAGAGGCTATTACAGGCGAGTCCTCCTATGTGTCCTGGTGCCTGGAACTGAAAATGTCAAAGTCTCCATAGACTTGACAAGGAATATGTGACACATAGTCGGTCTGTACCATTTGTCAGTTTTGGATCCATGCTGCCAGATGAAAAATGTTGAACTATCATACCAGAGGCCTAAAATCATCGGATTTTGGAGATAATTGATGCACCGTATTTTCCGGGTTATATGTTTCTCTGGAATTTTAGTCGCACGAGCCAAAAAATGCATAAAGAAGACGAAAAAATGTGTATAAGTCGCTCTGGAGAACTTGACGCCAGAAGTGAGAGCTCGCGGCTCGGCTCCCGGCCTCCCCGGGCAAGTGATGGCGCCGACACGTTCGGTGTTAAGCTGATAGCAGGTATGGTTGTTACCGGTAATGTCTACATTTTAAATAGTCAGGAATACAGATGCGGCAGATGAAGGTACACAAGCCTACAGTGACCTCTAGCGGCCGTCAGTGTGACAAACAACCAATACTCAAAATAATTTAATATACAAGTCGCTCTGGCATATTTATTGCTCCCCTAGCCAGACTATGCAAAAAACCGTGACGTGTAATCCAGAAAATACGGTACGTATGCCATGATCTAAGGTCATAGACATGTTTGCTCTGATTAAATATAGGAATTAATGGCCTGTAAATGTGGCCTGTGGTTTGATGCTGTTGTACTTGGAGAAAACACATGTGGAAGCATGCAAACTCCATGTACAGGGCCCGTCCGGCATGGGGATCAAACCCAAGGCTGGCTGTGAGGCACTGGTTACCACCATGACGGCCATCAAGACAACATTCAAAAATCTAAAGAACGTCGAATGTGTCCCCAAAGTGCAGTCACCAAAACAATGACGAGACTGGCTCTAATGAGGACTGTGCCAGGAAACGAAGACCGGTCAAAAGCTTTTCAACACCCTAATTTTTACAAGTTTTTTTGTTGAAATTTGAGCAGTTCAAGTTCAATGAATAGCTTGAAATGGTAAAAAGGTAAGTGCTGAACTGCCAGAGGATAAAGAAAAAGAAATTAGGTTACCGAAAACTGAAAAATAATGTCCATTTCAAAATTATACAAAAAGGCCGTTTTCAGGGAAGAAGACGTGGGTTAAAAACTTAAACCTGTTCTGAACCAACGGAGGTTGATCAAGACTTGAACGTTGGTGCAACTAATCCCTACGGGTGTCCCAAGTTTGCTTGATTAATTAAAACCCCCTCTGCCTGCAGAAAATCAGTGTTGGAACATACTGTGGTACCATGCGCTCGTGAGTGTTATTTGAACAGTATTGCACTGCAGAAAGTATTGTGTTCGAATAAAAATGGTGAGGAAAAAGGGACAAAAACAATAGAAAAAAATAAACCATCATAACATGTTAAACTGCCCATTTTTTCCAACAGAAATTGAGAAAAAAGTCGAGGTGTTTGCTTCCAGACCTGTGTTGGAATTACAAGCAGTGCACCTCAGATAGAACTGGATGCTTGAGATTGACTTAAAGTAACGATGGGATGGCTTTCTTGTCATGACATGACGTGAAACAAATGCCGTGCAGTAAACGTCGACAAGACACATCATTTTGGAAACCATTCATCGTAGCATCTAAAATGTAAAACATATTCTAGATTCTGTAGTAAACTTTTCTTGTGTACTAACTAATTCCATATTTGTTCTTTCACCTTTTTGGATGAAAATAAATCTGAGAAGGTGTTTCCGAACTAGTAGCAAACTTGTTCTCTGAGTTTGTAGGAATAAATGTCGGCGTCCTTTAATTTAATATTGATACACTGTTCAGAAACCAAACAAAAGCCTTTTATTTCAATTCCTAACTAATTAATAATAACTGAGGACCGTCCTAGCTCAGCTGGGGGGGGGGGGAGGGGGCACGGCTCAGATTTCTTCTGGTCGTTCCAAAGTCGAGGCTTAAATCTAAAGGTGACCAAGTCTTTGCAGTCAGAGCACCTTGACTTTGTCACGACCTACCTGAAGAGATGAGGCAGAATCAGCGACGTCTTTAAAATCTCTTCTTAGAACTCATTTGCTTTGATCTAATTTCAGCTTTTTTCTTCCTTTTACCCTTGCTTTCTTTCTTTTATTGCTTTTACTGTGATGCGATGTCTCCTTTTATTTCTTTTTATCCTCTTTCTTCCCTCTCTTCTTTTACTTTTCCTCTACACTCCCGCCATCCTGATTGTACTTGCACTTGTTTTCATTGCCTTATTGTTGCTGTTTGGTTGACTGGTTATTCTTCTATATCTATTGCTGAACTGAGGCTTGTTTTTGCCTTGCTTGTCAATAATACACTTTGTAAACTGTGCTGTATAAATGTTATTATTATCATGATTAAATCTGACCTCTGGCCTTTGCTCCATGGCGTCCTCCCTCCTCTAAGGCAAATATCAAAAATAAGAGAAAAGTTGTCTTTGAAACTAAGAAATAATTGCTCTGGATATGCTGTGCTGTGTATATGACTTGAATGTGGCAAAAGCCGGCGTTGAATTAGATTAGATCAATTATCGTGGTTTTCTGCGGCGCCGTCTTCTTCTGCCTCCTGCCGCCTTGTTTCCTGTGATGACATGTCAGGGTGGTGGGTGCAGTCCCGTCAGGGTCTGCACGGGGTTAAACTGTAGCACTCTCATTCCCGCTGGCAATTAGGCAAGCGGGCATTCAGGAGCTACTGCTTCAGTCACTTACAGGAGGTAATTTAGTGCATTTTATGTAAATGTAACCAGGAGCAAAATGGATTTGATCCATTTCCTTTCATGTGACGGGCCTCATCTGTTGGGTTTCTATAGTTCTACGTCTCGTCTTTCCATCACCTCCTCAACAAGCTTCTGTCTCCACCCACCGCTTCCACTCCCCTTCATCTCTCCTTACACTTCCATCTCGCTCATCCACATTTCCCAATCTCCCACAACGCCTCGCTTCCACTATACAAATCTCTCTCCCCCTTTCTCTCTCTCTCTCTCTCTCCTCCCAGTCAGGTGACACCAGCCAGACCACTAATTAGAATTCTGTCACTAAGTAAATGCATTGTGACCGCTGGCTGACAGCTCCGCCGGTGTGTGTGCGTGTCCATGCGCGTGTGAGTGTGTGACAGTTTGGGCAGCTTGTTGGCGGTGACGATGGCAGCCGCCTGGCATTTTTAACGTGGCAAGGTGCTGCTCTCGCCACTGACCTGACAGTCATTTAAATTACACAGAGGATGGCTCCTGAGTGTGTGTGCATGTGTGTGTGTGTGTGTGTAGAGAGAATGAGAGAGATTGAGGAAGGACCATTAGTAGCTGTGGGATAATTCACTGACTCGCAGGTTGACTGATTGTGTAGCTGACTGACTCACTGACTCATTGTTGGAAAACAGACAGACAGATAGGCAAGGCTTGTTTACTATGTCAGCTCACCGATATAACACAAATCCCTCTTTTTCACCCACACATGCACAAGCTTAGAGAGAGAGAGAGAGAGGGCGAGGGAAAAAAAAATATAATGTGAGGAAAGCAGGAGATGAGAGGCCCCGGAAATAAAATAGTTGAAAAACAGTGTGGGGGATCCGCAAAAAACAAAATTGGCTTTCATAGCCTGGCAATCAATTCCTGCAGCTTGATAAAGAGATTGGCAGTGATGGAAGGAGGGAACGGATGAGACAGATAAATGTGTTTACCTGTCGTGAATGTGTTGGGCCACACATACATATCAGATCGTTTTGAAAAAGTTCACTGTCCTGTCTAAAACCTGAGCGTTTTATTTCTCATCGTCGCTTCTACTTTTACTATTTGGCCAATTTGTTGATAAGTTATCTCTCGTCATATTAGATTTTAATCGTGCTGTCAGTCCGAGTCTTGTCAGTCTTTCACATGTGGGACATTGTTGACGTTGGGATGTTTTTACATGTATTGATCCGGTGCAGTTATACTTTCTCAGAGCTGGTCTTCAGTGTTGCGTACCTGAGGCAGGTGTGTGCTAATGCCGTGTTCCTGTTGTACTCGGAAGTCAGAGTCTCAGACGTCCGAGTGGGAAATGTCATCTGGAATGTCAGAATTCAACACAATATGGCTGCCACTCAAAACAACTGCTCATTTTTATTGTATTTGTTTCGTATTGCATCAGTCATGCATATAGCGCCATTGATATTTTTTTATATCCACTGCATGTTGCTATGCTGTTTGCATGTGCAAAATGCCATGTGCAGCTATTATTGGCAGTTTTCCAGTGCACAGCCATGTTTTTCCGACTTTGCAGCTGCGACTTGATCAGAGGTGATTTCGCTCCCGATTCCGACCTCTGAATTCTGAGGAAAATGACACAAACCTCAGCATCTTAGTGTTTTCCTTCCTTCACACATTTTGACAATTTTACAAATCATGTTGGAAGAACTTGTATATGTATTCATTGGTCCAACATTGAACAAAAACCAATACCGAATTTGGAGACAACTGTGGGAGTGAAACCAACATGCATTGTTACAATTTTTGACCTCTTGACCTCTTACACTGCCTGGCCAAAAAAAAGGGTCACCACCTGGATTTAACTAAGCAAATAGGTACGAGTCTCCCATTGGATAATTATGTTTCAGCTGGCAACAAGTGATATAAGGATAGTGGGGAACCATCATCTTCACAAAAAAA
>JAQQAE010020155.1:0-10760 GCA_029823295.1 Pseudamia nigra | reverse complement strand
GCGCCTAGAAATAATCTAGAGATTATGATTGGTGCTATATAAATAAAGTTTGATTGATTGATTGATTGATAAGTTTGGTGTTACGGTTCACCTCCCGGTTAGCTTACAAATGTTATGATTCCATTCCTGGACACCTAGGCCTGAGCCTGCTCGCTAAGCTACCAGATTTTTAAGGTGCGCCCAAGAGTCTCTAGTTCTACAGCTGTTGGATTTCAACTTTTCTTTCTCAGGATCATGTGGTCCTGTTTGTCAGGAGCGGTTCCTTGCCTTAGGTCATGTTTTTGATTTGCTGTTTCAGTATTTCCTGCTTTATTTTGGTGTGTCCAACCTCTTCTCTCATTTCAGCTTCACTTCATTCCCTAATATGTTTCACCCATAGATTGTATATGTTATGGACAATGACCATGACATCACCCGTTAGTTTCCGAAGGGCTGTTTTGAGGCCAATCGAGTTGTCACTTCCTGGACGGCATTTTGAAGCCAAAAATAGGATGCACCCATATTTGGACAAATGGCAGCAGGGCTTACGGAGCGTTTATGCCAGGGGACTCATGGGAGAGCTGCTATTTTACTGATGCAGTAAAACTTCACCACGCAGTATCAAACAAAGTCATATCCCGGTGTTTTTAGTGTAAACACTTACCCACAGCTGCAGTCGACTGTATCTCATGTATAACTACTAACATATGGAATAAATAGAACATACAAAGCTCTGAATTGGTCCGACTTCGCTATAGCGAGCTGCTGCTACAGCGACATGTTAGTCAAACCCCAGCATGGCAGTCATTTGTTGGATTATTTGCCAAAATATCTTAATAATGAAGCAAAAAGTTAAAGATGGACCATCACATTACTTATTAGAGGGTCCAAATAAAACATTTGAGAACATGATGACCTATGAAAAAAATGTATTCACTTAATATTTTCAGATTCAAGTCCAATGCATCTCCATGGGAAAAAAGAACTGAAAAAGCGTCCTGGATAGGTAGCAAAATGTCTTCCAACCAAATTTCCAGTCCAGTCGACAGAAGGAAAGTCACACTCTTTGGACATGGGAAAAAAGCTTCTTGGAGCCAGACTATTGATTCCCCAGTGGCCAGGCAGTAGGATTACAACGTAAAGTTACTTCCACATTGGCCTCACTGAACAGCCCCAGTTGTTGCCCCTTAGTTTCACATGATCTGATTGTCTGTCCCACTCTAATGCGTTTCACCTGTGTCTCATTGTTTGCCCCGCCTCCTCCTGTATATACAGTAAGTCTCTGCCTCCCCTTTGTCTTTGCCTGATGGTAATTGTTCCTTTGTGTCTCTTGTTCCAGCATTCCTTGTGATTCCTTGAACTGTGTTTGGACCACATTTTGCCCACTCGACATTCCTTCTGCCTGCCCTTTTGGACTGTCTCCTGCTGTTGCTATGTGTTCTGACCTCCTGCCTGCCTTGTGCCTTTGGCTTTGCCTTGCCCTCTAGATTAATTTGCTTTGTAGTCTGCTCAGCAATGTATTGAACTGGTTTGTCAATTAAAGAGACTGATTTCTGCATGATTTTGAGTCATGCTTTTGGGTCCAGTGTTTTTTTTTTTGGTACAGATCTTGTCACTGTTGGCTTTGTTGAAGTGTGACCTCTAACTCTCATGGGATGGGATGGTTTATAGTTGACAGCTCATGGTGTGGCTGGGATGAGGCTCTTCACCTCTAAGTATGAGCCCATGGTTCTCAGTCAGGGTAGGGTATCCATTTGCTGTCCAACTAGAAAAGTTTAAAGGCCAGGTCCACAAAGATTGGTCTGCACCTGCTATCTGTTTTGGGAATAGTGTTGCTTTAGCACAGGCAATATGCTAATTTTTGCAACCTATTCACTAAAGACAGGTTGATAATGATAGGCAGGCACAAAAACATCCACAAAGTGCTGAACCTGAGCACCATTTGTTCCTGTTTTATGTCAAAGCCCAATATTTCTCTGTACATAAGCCTAGTTTGTAAAGGAAACTATACAACAAAGGCTCTAGAGCACAGGTGTCAAACTCGTGCCATGGAGGGCTGAGACCCTGCAGGATTTCCATCTAACCAGTCACTAAAGCAAGTGATTTCACTGATCATCACTCCTTCAAATTAAGGGGAGGAGCTAATCAGTAAAATCATCTGCTTTAGTGACTGGTTGGAGAGAAAACCTGCAGGGTCTCAGCCCTTCATGGCACAAGTTTGACACCTGTCCTCTAGAGTTTAGGTTGTGTCTATACAAAAAACACATCTTGGACCATAAAGACAATGACCTCATACATACAGACTTTGCAACAACAGCTTATGAACGAGACAAAGTGAGGGAGAGATTGATGCACACACTGTGGTTATATCTGCAGGGTCAAAGGGACCAAGTGATGTGCAGTGCTGGTGGATTAAAGTCGCTCTGAGAGACAGAAGAATCCACTGGAAATTTACTGTGATGAGGTGCTCATACGTACAGTAGGTTTGATTCTGTCAGTGTGATGATCTGTCTGAACTTACGGAACAGCTGCCATCCTCATCTGTTCTATCACTGAGACCATCCATGTCCACCTGTCAGATCATGAGTCACAGGTACTGAACTGCCACCTTCTCAGTAAGCAATAAGCAATTATGTAAGGCCTCTGTTATTTGTTATTAGTGATCTTCTGTGTGTTGTCACAGCTGGATGTGTGTCTCATCTTTTCTGAAATCCAAAAGATTGTTTGTCCCTTCATGCACAGTGCAGCAGGGGCCAATTACAATGTTAACTTTAATCTAAATGTTTTTAACATATATAAATCCAGTGCAATGGATCATTAGTTCCTATGACCCTGCAAATGTGGCTCCGATTTGCGCATCAAACTCACAAGATTCTATCTCATTTCTAATCTGTTTTTGTATAAATTCTTTAAACACTGTATGAGGTCACTGTCTTTATGGTCCAAGGTGTGTTGTTATTACAGAAACAGCCTGAACTCCAGAACCGTTGGTTGTATATTTTCAAACAAAAAAAGTTAACCAGACAAAAGATTTTAAAAAATGTGCTGTGTTTATTATATTAAATAAGCGTAACATTGAATAGTGCTATTATATTGGTTTAATTTACATTTTCCGCCTTGCTGATCTTTTTTCGGAAATGGGGTTGTAAGAATCCTTTTCTGTTTTTTTAATTTTTTGCTGAATAAACAGCCTAAAATATGTATTGTGTGAATATTTTCATTGCATGTCCATATCTTTTGTGCTTTTCTCTAAACCAGCACTTTTTACTTTGCATATTTTCTGTATTTTGTGTTTACTACTCTATTCTCCAGGTTTGACTTCCTGCGTCTTTACCACAATGAGAAAAATAGACGAGCATAACAACAGTCGACATCAAATTAACCCGGTACGTCTCCTGCTGCTCCCCTAAACAGATTGTCAAGGCCTCACCTATATCACCACGCTCCACTTGTAATGTGAGAACAATGAGTGGAGTATAATAGCAGAGGCAGGCAGTGGAACCGAGCGGCTGGTGAATGTTGTGAAGCAAACTGTTAGGGATAATAATGATCTATTGAACTCTGTCGTCACCAGCCCTAGGTAATCAAGTAAAGAGATTTAAAAAAGACCTTCAGATGACTTCCACAACAGGAGACACACAGTAATGGAGCTAGATGGAGTAATAAAACAAGGATAGGGCAGTGTGTGCAGATGTTTACTACATGTGTGCACATTTGTTGATGTTTTGTCTCCTCATGTGCATGCATATACAGGCATTCCTGCTTCTGCATAGTATAATACGATGTTTAATTTAAGATAAAATGTCAAAACTAAATATAAAAATGGGATGTAGAGAAGATGAGATGGCACAAAATTAGATGAGCTGCTATGGGACAAGATGAGATGAGACAAGGCAACATGAGATGAAATAAAATGAAATGAGGTTAGACAACATAATGAGACATGAAGAGGTGAAACAAGAGGAGACAAGATCAGAATCAGAAAGCCTTGATTGTCATTGTATATGATAATGCAACAATGAGTTTGGATCAGACACGATAAAATGAGATGAGATAAGACAAGATGGCATATGAGATTAGGTGAGATGAGAAAATATTGGAGGACACAATATGGAATGCTATAAAACATGAACATGAAACAAGACGAGACAAGATTGTACAAGATAGAACAAAATGAGATGATGAGATAACATGAGACAAGCAGAGACAAGATGAGATTAGATAATATAAGATGAATCAAGATGGTATATGAGATTAGGTGAGATGAGATCAAATGAGAAAAGACTGGATGGCTCAAGGTGAGATGCTATGAGGCATGATTAAATGACACAAAACAACAAGATGCAATAAAACAAGATAAGCTCAGACAAGTTAAGATGAGATAGAACACGAATAGATGTCACATGGTGAACTGAGATGATGACACAATCCAAGATGAGACAAGATGAGAGGACATGACATAAAATGGGATAAGATGAAACAAGATGCAAGATTAAATGAGATAAATGATGTGACAAAAGATCTGATGGGACAAGCTAACAGGAGATAAGATGAAACAGGATATCAAAAGATGAGATGAGATAAAACAAGAAAATGAGGCAAAGCAACATGAGATGAGATTAAACGAGAGGAGGATGAAATGAGATGGGACAACGTGAGATGACACAAGACATAATGAAACAAGATGAGATGAGACTCAGGGAGAAGACAGAGTGAAGATGAGACAAGAAAAAATAAAATGATATAAGATGGCATCATATGTGATTAATTAAGATGAGAAAAGTTTGGATGGCTCTAGATGAAATGCTGTGAGACATGACAAAAGATGAGATGAGACAAGATGAGATAAGATCAAATATGATGATGAATATGAAACAACGAAACAACATGAGACAACATGAGGTAAGATGAGACTAGATTATATGAGACATGATGGTATCAGATAAGACTAGGTGAGATGAGATAAGATTATATGGCCCAAGATGAGATGCTATGAGACATGACTAAATGAGACAAAACAAGACTATGACATGAGACAAGATAACATCAGACAAGATACAAAAGATGAGATGAACAAGATGTGATGAGAGAAAATGAAATGAGATAAGATGACATGAAACAGGATAGAAGACAAAATGACATGAGACAATGAACAATAAGATGAGGCAAGACAAAATGAAAAGAACTTACACGTAAATGTTTCCATCTGGGGAAATTGAAATTCCCACATATTACAAAATGTTTCAAGCTGACTCAAGCAAAATCCGGTTATCATGGATGTTCAACTATTTCGTGTCCATGGACATACACTGTCAGTCAAAAGTTTTAGAACACCCCAATTATTCCACTTGTTTTATTGAAATTCAAGCAGTTCAACTTCAGTGAATAGCTTGAAATGGTACAAAGGTAAGTGCTGAACTGCGAGAGGTTGAAAAAAAGTTAAGGTTACCGAAAACTGAAAAAGAATAATACAAAATGGTCTTTTTCCAGGAACAAGACATGGGTTAAAAACTTAAAGCTATTCTGCACCAGCGGAGGTTGATCAAGACTTTGAAGTTGGTGCAACTAATTCCTACAGTTTGCTTGACTAATTACACCCCTCATATACATAAAAGTAGTGTTGGAACACACTGTGGTACCATACCCTAATGGGCATTACTTGAACAGTTTGTACTGCAGAACACATTGCGTTTTTGGAGTATATCCTTAGGGCTTTTTGTGTGCTCTGTAGAGTCTTGAAATACACATATAAAATGAAAAATGTAGCTCTGAGGACCAAACTTTAAAAGTTTATAAAAGTATTTGAAGTAGACTTTGAGAATTTTGCAAGGTCTCAAAAACTTAATAGAGGTTTTCACATGATTTTTCTCCAGGAAAATCCATGAAATGAAATTGGGAGGGCCTCAGTGAGCTAGTATGGAATGACTGACGTATAAACCTGATGGAGCTGACACTGTGTTCCAAAAACATGAACAGACTTATTCAAGAACATGTGCATGTGTTTTTTCCATCCAGTGGAGTTGAATAATAACTCACAGTGACAGCGGGCAAGAGGAGATAATTATAGTACACATCAATACCTTTAGCACAACATTATTTAGTACACACAAACCGTGTCAATTAGATTAAATAAGCTAGCATCTGCCATCTTTAGAATAAAATGTCAAATACAACTTCCAATTGATTTGTCAGTAACATCATAACCACAGAACAGCCACCAACAAATCATGTTAATTTTGGATGTTGTCACTAGAATAATTACTTTAAGCCTGCCACTGTTTTTATGTTTTATTGCAAAAGCATAAGCTGCCATAAAATCGGGTAAGCGTGGTTCTACAGTCTCATAAAGCCAAAAAAAAGTTGCAATATCTATTGATCTGCCTGTCACAGGCTTCACTTCACCACAGTCAGTCCAGACATCAGGATGGACAGTCATCAGAATGCACGTCAGAAGGCGGTACGGACTTGGATGATAATCAGGTTGTGTAACTCACACAAGGAGAAACATCTTCTCCTCAATCACAAAGTCACACTACCAGATTAGACAGTAACACAATTATCCATGTAGAGGAAGCTCAGCAGCACCTCCAGATGCCTGTCCTTCATGCATCTCTGGACCCTCCTGCTTAGGACAAATTATAATCGTCTTTGTCTTTTAGTGACACTTTGAGCAGCCCTTCTTCTCATCTCTTCTGCAAAATTAACTCATTGCCACCGTTCATCCACATACTAAACTGGAAAGTAGGCTTGGGCAGTGCTTCAAATTAATTAAAATAACTGAATTCTAGATTTTGACACGGTGATGCAGTAGGTAGCACTCGTGCCTCACAGCTAGAAGGTCCTGGGTTTGATCCCAACGCTGGGTGGTGGGGTCTTTCTGTGTGGATTTTGCATGTTCCTCCCATGTCTGCGTGGGTTCTCTCCGGGTACAGTGGCTTCCTCCTACAACCAAAAACATACACTAGGTAAATTGGTCACTCTAAATTGTCCATAGGCATGAATGTGAGCATGAATGATTGTCTGTTTCTATGTGTCAGCCCTGTGATGAACTGCCGACTCATCCAGGGTGTACCCTGCCTTCACCCCAAATCAGCTGGGATAGGCTCTACCAGAAAAAGAAAAAAAGAGAATGTCTGGCCATCAGTTCATGACCTCAAGCTTAAGCACACCCGGGTTATGCAGCAGGACAGTAATCCAGAACATGGCAGCAAGTCCATCTCTGAATGATTCCAAAAAACAAAATCCTTGGCATTGTCCAGGTCTGTACTTAAATGTGACTGAGATGCTGTGGTGTGACATTAAACAGATTGTTCATGCTAAAAACCCTCGAATGTTGCTGAATTAAGACAATTCTGTAGAGAAGAGTGGGACACAATTCCTCCACAGTCATGTGAAAGACTCATTACCGGTTATCACAAAGGCCTGATTGCAGTTGTTACCGCCAAGGGTAACACAACCACCAATTAGGTTTAGGGGGAAGATACTTTTTCACATAGGGACAGGTAGGTTTTATATTTACTGGGTTATCTTTATCTTCTACAAAATTTGTGGAAGTGTGACAAATACACAAAACAAATCTGGGATGGATTTTTCACAGTACTGTATTGATTTTAAGGAAAATATTACATACTTTGCCTCTAAGGACATTAACAAAATCTTTTTTTTTACCTGAAGAAGGCTTTCTGTTCTAAAACTACTGAACAGGCATAAATTTAATGACATTTTATACTATTTACAAAACACTGCAACTGCAAAGTTGGTAGTAATAAAAGTAAATTCTCTGTAGTAGGGGTGTGTCACATGATCATGACCAAGATGGTAGTTTAGGGAAGAAGTTCACGGAACCATATGCGTTTTAACCAAAGAACCCTAATTCAAACAGCTAACAACTAAAAAGAACTATGGTGTGGATACTGTATGTCAAAAACTTTGGCCGTCAAGCAGTTTGTATCTTCTCCTGTGATATTTTGGCATGTGGACACCAGACAGGCACTGAAACAACCCCCTCGAGTCCATCAAACGAATAAGCTAACCTGGCTAACTTAGCTGAAGTTTTGAATAAGATGAAAATGCTCTGAGCAGATGTCGGAACAAAATTGGACAATATCAACACTAGACTGATCACAATGGCAATTCAGTCACTGGAAAGCAAATATTGAAGAAACTGAGAGCCATATTGTCGAGACAGAAAAGGCACTCGAAAAAGCAGAATTGGCATTGGTTTTGGGTCTTAAACAAATCACGTGCCTTGAGGCTGAAACAGATAATCTGGAGAATCATGGAAGAAGAAAGAATCTGTGCATTTTGGCCAAAGAGAAGGAGCGGAGGTGAAACAGTGACTTTTTGACTTTATTCACAACATGTTGCAACAATGGCTTGGGTTGAATTCTAACCAGTCATTCGTCCTGGAACGGGTTCACCGCACACTAGCATCAACAAAGCCAAACCAAAACAGATAAACCAGTTGGTTTGCTTTCTGAAGATCCAGGACAGGGTGCTTGTTTGCCGTGAAACAAGATGGCAAAAAATTACACATGATAGGTCCAAGTTATCACTTGCACAGATCTCTCTGCAGACACTGTCCTCCGCATCTGACGTGGAATTCAACAAAACGACTGTAGGCTCAGAGTGCCACACAATGGCAAGATTAATCTCTTTTCAATACCACAAGAAGCTGAAAACTTCTACAAATGCATTCTGCAGACAACGGCAAACACTTTCTGCCAGCGAAATACAGAGGACATGATACATAAAGTGTTGTTAATTACAACACACGTAAGGACTGACCCAGACAATCAGCGGATCAATAACAGGTGACATTTAGAATGTACAGTGAATACAGGTCCAAGACATTTGGAGGTTATACCATGGAAATGATTTGTTACACACTGGGTTCTGATGTTTGAATATACTGTGTAGTTCATCTAAATATGCTTATAAGCACTGTTCTGAAAAGGTTTTGTTCTCATATCTGCACATTTTTTACCATTATGTTTATAATATACTTTATGGTCTTACAGTACAATTAAACCTAATATTAAAGTACCAATCTATGGAGAGGAAAGTACAAGAAAATATTCTGGATGTTAATGTTACAAGTTAGAATGTCATATGAAAATTGACTAAATTGACACAGGTGATAAGCAGGATAAAATATCTAAAATCTAAAATAGTATTTTTACAGGAATCACTTTTGGTTGTTTCAAATAAACCAATTTGTGACCAAAAGATGGCCATGCCAGGTATTCCTTACTTCCTGTAATAGTCAAGGGGTGTTGAGTGAAATAAATATCAAGGACGCTATGCTACAAGCAGCAAATGCTCTAGCAAATGGATATGGTGCAGATTTCTTGATGAGATGTCGCTTGTGACTTTGTGGAGGGACCCTTCTGCAGCATCAGCAGGAATCTCAGGATAAACAGCGTTTTGCCCCTTAACCTGTACGCTTCACCTGAGTGGGGCAGCAAAGACTAGTCTTCACCTGCAAAGGGGTTCCAATTTTTGTTAGCCACAGCCAGCTTGAACTTTCCTCATCTGCAGAGGCAATCTCCTCCAAGGCCCCTTGTCGTTTGCATGGGTGAAAGGCCGATTCTCTGGAGAAATTGATACACAGATGATGAAGGAAACCCGTGGCAGCCCACTTTGATGGGAAATTTGATGTTTGATCTTTATACACCAATCAATGCCATTTCAACTCACAAAATCTATCAAAGATCCATATGGAAGACACATTACTATTCAAGGTAATATTCTGTTACAACAGGTTATTGTCATAAATATATATGGTCCTAATGATGATAATCTGAAATTTTTTGAAAGTTTATTTACAATGCTGTCTGACTGATTACATATGTACAACATTTATAACTGAATGAAGTTTGAAATGGAATGAAATGGAAAATTCTTGTTACTCAAGTTCACATAAAAGTCATTCAGGCATTAATTATTTTCCAATGTCTTCAGAGTTATGGCCTCATGTAAAAAACTGCAGGTACAATAGTGTTGTAATCAGTGATCATGCCGCAGTCTCTATGGAGATTCAGCTGGGTTGGATTGAACGCTGTCTGAAGACATGGAGGCTTCAAGTATTTCTTTTACAAGAACCTTCCTTTGTTAAATTTCTAGAAAGTTGCATATATAAATATTTTGAAACCATAGCCAGTATTAGATGGGACGCTTTTAAAGCATTCATAAGAGGGGGGAATTATTAGTTATTCCGGTTCTAAAAATAAAGAGCAGAATCAAAAATTAAAATTATTAGAAGACCAAATTAAAAATGCAGAGAATGAACACTGTGAGAATAATGACCGTGAAAAACTGCATGGCAAGTTCGTTATGAGTGCTAGATCTGATAATTTAACAACTGACACAGTAGCCAAGAGCTTGATGTGGACTGAACAAACATATTATGATCAAGGATAAAAAGTAGGCAAATTATTGGCCTTGTCAGGGACCGAGCAGAGAAAAGTCAGGACAAAGGTGTAAAAATGAAAACTTTCAACATTTAATAAAATTTTAAGTCACAAAGATTCACAAAAATTACCGAAAAATGCAACAGAATTTTCAAAGTGCAAAATAAACTAAACAATAGGGCACAATTTAAGTGAGGTCAACTAAACAATAACTCAACTCAAGCAGTGTATTAACACAATAAGATGACCTAACAAAATGATACAACGCAGGGGTACAGTATATATACAGGTAGTTTAGCCTAAACAGACACATGAGGAGGACATTCAAATTACCAAAATAAATACACAATAAACCATTAACCCAAAGCC
>JAQQAE010020154.1:0-10760 GCA_029823295.1 Pseudamia nigra | reverse complement strand
CCTCCTCCAACGCCTCCACCAGGCCCCCCCCTTCCTACAGAGGTGGACAGTGGCGGAGACTCTCCTCATTCGCCGAGCCAGGGCGGGAAGTCTGCGCTGCTGGAGCAGATCCGAGGAGGAACTCAGCTGAAGAAGGTGGAACAGAACCACCGAGCGCCAGCTTCCAGCACGGGACGAGACGCCCTGCTAGACCAGATCCGACAGGGGATCCAGCTCAAGACCGTAAGACCAAGAAAGCTGCACCAGGCAGCTTTTTAGCTTCTCTGCAAAAAAAATTCTACAATAACCTTCAGCTGTTGGGGTGCTCGGAGGTGAGACTATACTTCTGCACCTCCTCTTGACTGTAGGACCGTGACAACATTTTGGGCAACCAGATGTCTTTTGAGGTGACGATTTGAATTCATCAAGCATGTCACTGCAGCGCAGTATGTTCGTATGCACAGCTTAGTTGATCTTCGGTTGTAGCTCATCAAAGCCGTGTCATTGGTCCGTTGTCTTTGTCTCCGTGTCCATGCAGGCGAGTGCAATTGATTTAATTCAGTTCCATTTGTATAGCGCTAATCATAATCACTGATTATCTCTAGGCGCTTCACAATTTTGAGGCTGAAACCTCATGACTATACAGACAGACAATCGTTTGCATTCACAACTACGGACAATTTAGAGTAACCAATAAACCCAGTACATGTTTTTGGTTCCGGAGAGAACCCACAGGGAGAACATGCAAACTCCACACAGAAAAGGCCCCGCCACCTGGTGTTGGGATTGAACCCAGGACCTTCTCGCTGTGAGGCACGAGGCACAGCTACCCACTGCGCCACCGTGTCGCCCATTATTTTTTTGTTGAAATCATGTCTTCTCTATGATGGGTGGCAATGTGCGCTCTTTGAACTTGTTAGTATTGGTCATTCTCCAGTTGACCTACGACTCCACAGACCACAATAGTCACTGACAAATTAGCAACCCAGATTTCAACTGGCAGGACTGTCGCTACCCATTCTGCACCCGGAAACCAGATCGGGCCCACAAATGTTTCTAGAATATCCCTAACTCTATTTGATATGCAGTTATTGTACTGTATTTTATTTTGAAATGGCACTGGCAGGAAGTAGCATTGTAACATATTCATGGAACAAAGAATGACAGGAAGTAGCATCCTCATACAGGCGTGGAACCAGTCTGGTTTCCGTGCACGGATCAGGCAGTGACACCACCTCATCCTGGTCCAGTCCAACTTGTCTTTATACATGCAGGACTAGGCCGACTTTCACCTGCATTATCTGGCTGTGCTAATCTGACTTTTAAAACTTAGCTTTTTAGGTGTCACATAAACGTCACAAACTGTGACGACTACGCCAACGTGAGATTTTGGATTCGCTTTTCCAGTGGCATTAAACGACACCTTTCTATCATTATGTCACTTTGTCTTCATCTGTGCTTTGGACAGAGAAGACGTCGTGTAGTGAAGGTTACAGAGGTCTGGTAACGTGCCCATGAGCAGGTACCAGATGAGGTGCCACTCCACTGTGTGTTAAACAGCCTGAAATTCTTACTAGTTTATTTCAGGCAAATCACTTTTCAAACCGGACTGGTACGTGTTTGTGTCGTCAGGTGTCCGACCATCCAGAGTCCAGTCCTCCGACGCCGGCTCCAGCTGCAGGCATCGTCGGCGCGCTCATGGAAGTGATGCAGAAGAGGAGCAAAGCCATTCATTCCTCCGGTGCGTTCGCCGTCGGCTCAAACCCGGGGTCGGCAACCTTTACCACGCCAAGAAAAAAGGAAAAAAAATCCGTCTGGAGCAGCTCCAGGCCCACATGTGCCTTTTTATCCCGTCCCCAGTGGCAATAAAAGAAAATAATCACTAGATCAGCAACAACAATAGGACGTGGACTACTTAATATGCAAAAATCAAGGAAAATCTGATGCCGATAATCTACAAAATGAGCCCAATAACCAATAAAATAAAAAGATTAAACAGTACAACACATGAAAATGAACAAAAATAAGAAATATTGCAAGATTAAGACAGACCTGAGTAAAATAATCAGGGAAATAAACAAAAATTCAACACGCAAACAAAATGGTCAAGAACATTAAAAAAATCACAAAATAATAAGGGAATGGAATCCAAATCCACAGAAATGTATAAAACACTTTGTTTAAAATAACGTGCAAAATGAGTTTAAAAAAATTAGAAAAATGAGCAAATAGTCAATAAATTGTGGAAAAATAATCAAGGAAATAAGCAAAAAAACAAAAATGTGAGAATAATTAATTATTTAATTAACAAAATTAAATGAATTGCCATATTTTCCGGACTATACGTCACACTTTTTTTCATAGTCGGGCTGGGGTTGCGACATACTCAGGAGCGACTTGTATATTAAAATATTTCACGTGTTTATTTTCACACTGACATTCGTCAGAGGGCGGAGTCGTTCGGACGCGACGCCGAGGAGGAAGAATTTGAAGGATTTAGCGATGAGTGAGATCGTGAGTTTGATGAATGTGTTTTATTATGTTCTTTATGCCATAGTTTTGTGAGTAACTGTTAATGTAATATATTAACATACGAGACGCCTGTTGTTCTCGGTTCTATTATTACTAGAACCTGCCTTTTAAAGATGAAATGTCTGCTCTCGGTGTCGGACTTTGTAAAATAAATTTACCCCCAAAAAAATGCGATGTATAGTTCCGTGCAACTTGCACACATTTTTTTTTTTCCTCCTCATTATGCGTTTATTGGCTCGTGCGACTTACACACGTTTTTTTTTTTGTGTGTTTTTTGGCTCGTGCAACTTATAGTCCGGAACATACGGTAGTTGGCGTTAACGTGGTTCCAGCTGAAACCCGGCCCTTTACAGGTCAACGACCCCTGGTTTAGAGCCACGAAAATATGTGAACCCTTTTAACATGCTCTATGACATAGATTTATGTTTTTAGCAGGCAATGTATTTATTTTAGTCATTTTGTTTATTATTTTGTTCTTTTTTCTCCAAATGAATTGTTTATTCATTTTATTGATTTTCTTAATTTCCTCATTTGTGTTGATTATTAGTTATTTTTTCTTTTTTTTTTTTGTTTTTGCTCATTTACTCGACTGTCCTGTTATGTGTTGGGTTTTTTTTTTTTATTGAATTTGTTTTGGATTATTTTGTTAATTTGTGTTCATTTTTGTATTGAATGAATTGATATTTTAGCTATTTTTTGTCAGTTGTCATTATTTAGTACATTTCCTCAGTTCTTTTGGTTCAGTTTTGTCTTAATTTTGTTCATATCTTTTACCCTTTTCTTTGTTTTATTCATTTACTTGATGACATTGTTTTGTTCATTTTATTTTTATTCATTACATTGTTTAATCCATTTTGTTGATTGTTTTTCTCATTGTGTCGTGTTTACGTCAGGTCTGGTTTAATTTTTGTTAATGAATCAGTGTTGATTTGGTGCCTATTTTTTCATTTTGATTTATTATAATCTGTTTAAAACGGAGCCTGTGCTTTGCTTTCAGCAGTTTTCTTACCTTCTCATTTTGCCTCCTTCTCATCTCAGACGAGGATGACGATGACGACGAGGACGAGGACTTTGAGGACGACGAAGAATGGGACGACTAGTGAAGATCCCTCCTCCCCCTCGACCACCTACTCTAAAATATCTCTTAAAAATCTTCCAGAATCTGACTAAAATTGTAATGTAAATGTTGTATGAACTTGGTGCATATTTATTTTTGTCTTTTTGGGTTTTTTATGATTATTCTAATTAATCTGTGCAATACCTCATCCGTCAAACCTGTTTGTCGCACGCCCTCGCCCCCCCCCCAGGACGTCCCGTCGCTACGAGGCACTTACCCCGGCGTTATCGGTTATGAATGATGGAGAATATTCAGGAGGAACCTGGTAGATGCGTCTGTGTTCATTTCTTCACGTGTTCATTCCTCATCAGAGAAAAGGAGACGAATCTTTGACCAAACAGGCAGAATCTTCACTGATTTCTGCACCTGCTTCATTTTTTTTCTTATTAAATCATAGACTAGTCATGTTTTTGATTTCATAAAGACTCCCGTTGACCAAATCGTCGAGGCTCAGCCGCCTCCACTGCTTTTTTATTTTTATGCATTTGTTTATTTGCACGGTTTCTACCATAGTTTTGTGTTTTTTTTCGGGTGTGTGTTTGTCAAACGTTCTTGCATTTCAGGCACATTTCAGCAACGACGGACATTGTCAAAGCTGAAAGTCGGCGAACGGGCACGACTGACAAATTCGTTAGATTAAAAGAAAGTTTTGTTCTCGTCTCTGGTTGGCTGCTTCCCTCGTAACATCAGCTGTTCCTGCTGCGCTCCAGTCAGTATTTCAAACAATATCACATAATAAATAATATATTGCATAATTTAGAAAAATGTTTAATATTCCTCTCCCGTCCTTCAGTTAACAAACTGTAATGTTATGCAATGCGACTGTAAAATGCCTCCGTGTGGAGAAATCTTAGAAAAGCAAATAATAATGAACCAAATGTTTGCGAGCAGCTTGGCGATGCCAGTGAAGAATCGTTTTAACTGTTCGTCGTAGAGTTTTTACCGTCCTCCTGCGAGGCTTAATGCTGCATCGACAAGCCGTCATACTGACATTGAACCTGTGAAGAGGGTTGGGAGGGGTGGGGGGGCAGTGAGAATACTAAATTGTATACTTAAATAAATGTTAATATTTACAGACATTGCATCTTTGGTTCTTTTTTTTTAATGAAGGATTGTCTCCGTGTGTGAAACCTTTCTAACATCCATCATCTTTGGCTTGTCTTGGTCCAAGCCTAAGCAGAGAAACCGGGACTTCCCCTGCCCAGCCACACCCCCCAGGTGTTCCCAGGCCAGCTGAGACCCACAGTCCCTCCAGCCGGGATCGGGCCACCCAGGCCCCCGCCTTCAGGTGCCACCCGAACCGCACAGCACCGGCCCGTTAGGTGGGGGGTCCACAGGAAGGCATAGGCACGAGGGTCTTCAAATCAAAGTGGACCAGTTCGCCTTGAGGGACCCCACCAGGGGTGAGTTGCCCCTGCTAACGTAGCTCCTAGGGTCTCAGGCACACAAACCCCCCCACCATGACAAGGTGGCGATTCAAGGACGGGACCTTTCTAACCAAAATTATAAGTGTATTTCTAAACAAATATTAATTTAAAGGTGAAGTATGTAGCGTCAGAGGTCACAGGGTCACATCATGATACAAAATAAACGTTTGTCTAATTGAAGGATTTTTTTTTTTTTTTAGGTTTCTGTTACAACTAAAGGTTTAATTGTCATTTGTGATGGAAACGTAAAACTCTGTCCATCCGATTTGTGCCTTAACGAAGCATTTCTGTCTGTAACGTTTTATCCTCGTCATATGAATTGATTCTTAACCATCTTTGTAAGTATGGTTTGGTACTAGTCACATCAACACGATGGGTTGGTTTAGAGCGGCGTCATGTCAGTGAGTCTTCACAAAGCCAGACGTGTGTGTGTGTGTTTACAGCCTTGTGTTTCACACGTTGTGCAGACGTGTCTTTCATTGGATGCGTAGTGATTTAACAAGTACACACTTAGAACTGGATCATATTCAGGTACCGTGTCCTCATGCCTCATTACAAGACTGTGGAGTTTTAAATGTCAGTGTCAGCAAGTGTCTTCATAAAGACCAGAGTGTGTGTGTGTGTGTGTGTGTGTGTGTGTGTGTGTGTTAATGGACAGGGAGCAGCAGCTGAGTTTCATTTTGAGGATCGTGACCATGTTGAACAGCTCTGCCAGTGGTTTATATGTGTTAATCTTTAGAGTTTTTACTTTTACAGGTGTTTACAATAACAAATATTGCATTGATTGTGTTTCATAGTCACACTTTGCTTTGCTCACGTGGTGAAATGATGATTTGTGCACGTTTCATATCACGGGGGAAAAAAAACATAAAATGAGTGACTAAATGTAATGTTATGGAGTAGGGTTATTAAGTTTGTGTGTGTGTGTGTGTGTGTGTGTGTGTGTGTATGACCAGTGTTTCCAAAACAATAGGTCGCAGACGTCACTTAAACGAAATAAAACAATCCAAGAGATGCCATAAGAGCAAACGCCTCCATCCTGAAAACTGTCAATAATTTAGACGAAATTTCTCATTTTTAGAAATACAAATGAGAAAATTCCCACAGCATTAATACTGTATTACTTTAGAAAAGGTGAAATGCTGCAGCAAACTCACTAAATGACGTCTAAGTTCTTTATGCGAGTCAGAATGTACGTGACGCTGATGGTGCTTCAGCATCAGCCGTTTTAAATGTACATTTGAGTTTTGGTGAGTTTTACTGTAATAAACATGCAAACTGAATTAGAACAAGGGTTTTATTTCTCCACACACCACATTTCTCAGTGAATCATACACACAGTAACAAAATGTAACCATCAGAAACAAACTGCTGCTCTAGTGCGTGACAGATGAAATTAGTGACCGTTTTAAATCCCATAAGTGAAATAAAAATCATGTTTGTTTTTTTTTTTTTTGTTTTTTTCCAATACAAAGTGAGAAGAGTTCAGATGTGATCCATCATGTAACTTCAGGTCTGTGACAAATCCACCTAAAATGACAAACAGCACATTTAGTGAAATGAACAGATGAGCTACTGTCTTATTTTAGTGGTGGTTAATTATCATTGTTTTACAAATGTACAAATCACCATACAATATTTCGTTTTTTTTTTTTTTTTTTGTTCTAGTGTTTGCGTTTTTTTAGGTAGTGTGAAGAAAGCCTTAGTCATAGAAGCTGATAAACAAAATCTATATTTTTAAACTAATAATAATGATGTAGTTGTGACCAGCTGTGGAAGTTCTAATCTTGTTTGCAACTATTTTCACCTTTGAACCCTGTAAGGACATTTTTCAGTTTTCAATGAATAAAACATGTTTAGCGACATGGGGTCATAAACATTTTGTTTTCCACATGGTCTTCGCAGCAGTGCTCCACGCCACCGCTCTTATCAGCCAGCCCTGAAGAAGTCAAACTATTTATAACTTGTCGAGGAATTCACTGCGTGACAGACTGTTGTCTATTAACAGCGGGCCTTCAGCATCGGGGGGGCGGGGTCTAATGGCGTTTGGAGTGATGGTTTGACTTGGAAAATAAGATTTCTTCAAACCTTTAATCAGTCAGAAATAGAATGTCTTACCCTTTTTAAAGACCTGATGCTGCTTTCACGAATTGCTGCCAGTAGGTCGTCACGGCTGGACGTCTGCGGCCGTAGAGGACGCGACGGTTCGTCTCGTCTCTTCTGCAGCGACGGCTTTAAGGTGTTCCTCAGTTCTTTAAGAATGTCAACACTCTCCTTTTCATTGGCTCCGTTCTTGAGCTTCTTCGTCTTGGGTTTTCTCTGGTTTAATTGACCCTTTGAGTTGTTCGACACTTCGTGCTGTTTGACCATTTCTGCAATCTTTCTTGTTGGTGGTTCTACTGATGGGCAGGGAGGAGGAGCCGGGGGGGTTCGGGTTTTTGCAGATTGTAATGGCTTCTTTGGTGGCTTGTTTTCTACCGATGGGGCTGTCACTTGTTCGGATGTCTCTGGAGGGCTCTGATCCTTCTTCTGTTGCAGCCTCCGCTGACGCTGGTGGTCCTGGTTGCGCGTCAGGATGCTGGTCGCCGTCATCCGTGGGCCGGGAAGGTCGAACTGGTAGCCAAGCTTCAGCAGAGTGTTGTTCTCCCTCAGAAGCTGGACCATCTCCATCTCTACTTTCCCCCCACAGATGTGTCTCTGGTTATGGAAGCGGAGCTCCACCAGCGTCCTGTTGTGCTGCAGTGCCGCCAGCAGGGCCAGGATGCCCTGTCCGGACACAAAGTTCGACTCAATGTTCAGGTTTTTGATGGAGAAGTTCTCACGTAGCATCTTGGAGATGGCGAAGGCCACTCGGTCGTCCGCGTGGGTGTTCGCAAGACTGAAAACATGGACGTGAGTGTTGGTGCACAAGGCCTCAGTAAAACGAAGCAAGGTTTCCTGGGAAATGTCTTCGATGTTGTTGAGGTTAACTTCAGACAAGGCGGGATCATTGTGCAGGATCTGCTCCAGCGCGTCCTCGATGACGATGGGGTTCCCGCTCGGCCTGTCTGAGCTCAGGTTCCGGTCCGTGGTTTCCGTCCTCCTGGATTCTGCCCTCGAGCCTTTCGACGCGCTGTTCTTCTGAGGGGTTTTCGCTCTAAACGGACTCTCTTTTTTACACTCGACTTTCTTCTCCACCTCTTCTTTCTTGGCGTCGTTTTTGCTCGCACCACTCTGCACTTTCTTCTGCTTCTGCAGAACGTTCTTCCTGTCGTTGTCTGGAGTCTCGGTGTCCGCCGCCGACCCCCCCCTGCTCTGATTCGGGCGTTCCTCCTGCACAGTGACAGGATGGAAAATTAGGTCAAACCCTGACATTCACCAGCCTCTGACTTTTAATTAAGAAGCCTCTTCAACGCTGGCAGACGGTGATTAAAGCTGGCATTTCTCAGACATTATATTTTTAGATTCTTTCCAGCAACTCCTTCAATTAACTTTTTATAATTTTGCCACTAGACAGGAGCACACAAGAAACATTTTTACACATTTACACAAATCTATGAGCCTTTTTTGCATTTTAATTATACATACATAGCTGTAGCTGTATTTTTAATAATGGTATGTTTGCATTTAATTTGAGTTTTAGATTAATCTGCACAAGCCTGACTTTGTAGCATTATTTCATGTTATTTTGCTTTTATGATGTTGAGAGAAATAGAAGTTGGAAAAAGTGGATTATCATTTTTAGTGCCAAGATGCTGGATCTTGAGTTTCTCATAGTGCAGAATTACTGTTTTTTTTTCGTACCTCTGAATACTGGAAAAACATTTTAATGTCATTTTTGTGTGTTTGTTTATGAATTCAGCTAATTTCAGCTAGTTCTGAATCCATAAGATGTGGTTTTATTTTGGGGAATTGGCTGGTTTAATTTTCTGTTTTCACTTAATTTTAATCTATTTTAATAATGGAGGAAAACCTTGATTCACAGAAGCTGAAAATGCGAAGATGAAATTATGCGTGACATCAAATATGATGTTCATTGAATTTACGAATGGACCATTAACCCTGGAGGAAAATCAAAGTCTGTAAATGAAGCGTCGTATTAATTTGCAGGTGTGTTTTTTTTTTTTTTTTTTTTTTTACTTTAAAATTGCTTTGGTGCTATGTGTTGTGGCGTAGGGCTTCTCCCAAATCATGAAATATTGTGAGCATATTTATTTTCTGAATAAATAAAAATGGAAAAAGTGACCGAGGCAGGGATTTTGAAATGACGCGAGTCCTCTGCTGTCGAAGGACAAAGTCAAGGAATTAATCTACCATCAGTAACGAGTATCACTTTTCGATTTTGCGGGGGGGGAGTATGCACCCCCTGCTATCTGTTATTTCTGTTTTTTTTTTTTTTTTTTCACTTTGAGGTTGAGTTTTTAAACTGCGCCTCTACTTCCCAAGTTGAAATTTGCCTCCGCGGAACCATCCGACTTTTTCTTATAACCGGTGCCTTAATGAACGATTCCAAACCGCTCGTGTACTTCACTTTACTACCAGAGCAATAATAAAACTTTCATGTGCATAAACAGCCGGATGCGAAGAAGGTAAAAGTCTAAGACGGAGTAGAGCTGGACATAAGTACTTTGCATTTTGCGTATAATACTCGTGTCCTTACGTCACCTGTGCAGCACTCGACTCCCCGAGCAGTTTCTTGTTCTCGTCCTCCCAGTATTTCAGCAGAGCCTCCCTGTCGAATGCTCCCATCGGAGTCTTCGCCGTCTGGTCTTTCTGCCTCAGGCCGATCGGGATGTTGTCATCAGGGTCGAGGTCCGCCAGCTCCCGCTCCAGCTCCTGCAGCTCCTCAGAAGACAAGGTGGCGAGCAGCTCATCTTCATCCACCTCCTCGTACTTCTTCAGCTCCCTCTGGTACCCAAAGGTACTCATGATCTGACACTGAAACGTTCACTTAGATCTCCTTCTGTATGTGGCTTAATCTCCTTCAGTAGGTCTTTGGTTGGTTTACTTGCCGCCCATCAGATTTGCAGGTTCAGGATGCTGCGGCCGATCTGTGCGTCCTCCTTCATCTACTGGTCCCAGCTGCCAGAGGGGAGGGCTGCCATGCCGCTGATGGTCTAGTCTTTTTTTAGGGTGTTGGGCAGGAGGTCAACGAGATAGGCTTACCGCAGGAATGCGAGCCCTCCGAGTGGCCTGCGCTGAGAGCTCGTCAACCACTCGTGCCTCGAAAGAAGTGAAGGGAATGACACACCGTTGGGAAGGCATCAGAGACGAAGCTGTGCGGCGTTACGCAACGCGTCGGGAACATCATGGTTGCGGTGTTGTTTGAGAAACACTTGTTGTCCCAGAGGACGGTGGGATTATTTACAGGCTGACAGTGATGCTGTTTACGATAGATACAACATCAAGTCCGGACGGAACGAGCTTTTTTATAAAATCTCATTCACTCAATCTCAACATGTGTGAAGTGGCTTATTCGCATGCTGCAAATCACAACATGCGTTACGAAAAAGTGCCACCAGAAAATGTCTCCTGTTCAGATTTTGAGGTCAGTCAAAAGTTTGGACACACTTTCTCCTTCAGTGTTTTTTCTTTCATTTTATTACCATAATATTCACACTATAAGCCGCGGCTTTTGTCACACATTTTCGACCCTGCGGCTTATACAACGATGCGGCCTATTTATAGATTTTTCTAACGGCCGCCAGGCCCGGTAGCATGTCCTT
>JAQQAE010020153.1:0-10760 GCA_029823295.1 Pseudamia nigra | reverse complement strand
CTTCCTGGATAGGTAGCGAAATGTCTTCAAACCAAATTTCCAGTCCAGTCAACAGAAGGAAAACCACACACCTTGGATACTGTGACCTGGACGACTGAGAATCTTCACAGATAAGGTGACTGTACAGGATAAAATGTGGATTTCTCTGTGGTTTCTTTATATTTTGCTCATATTTTATTTATTTCTTCATTGTGCGCATACACACACACACACACACATTTTGGAGTAGATAAACAGAATAACCTTTTGGGACTCTAGGGGCTGGGGTCTCATGTTGTACTAAAGGACAGGTCACAAATTAAAGGAAATTCTAAGCAGAAGTGTTACTGTAAGGTGCTGATGGACAACATGACGCCCCGAGACGTCGAGTTGTACACATGAAGCATGACAACCTTACTGGACAAAGAAGCTGAAAGGGTTTTTATTCCATGTGAGGGGTGAATTTCTGTGTAATTCACTTTATTAAATTGTGTTAAAGCTAAAGTTATTGAAAACCCAGCCAGACATACACACCGTGGGTTTGTGGACTACACAACATGTCACATGTGGGTTCATCTCTGCAGTACAGACTTTACATCAGCTGACCTGCACTGTTCGAGGTCACAGGTCAGAAGAGGTGGGTAGTACTCAAGTACTTTTACTCCATTACATGTGCTTTAGTAGTTTTTGAGAGAAAAATGCACAATAGCCACAGCTCAATGAGTAAAATGAACCAAAAGTTTTAAAAAACAAACAACAAAATAAGAGAGCAAATGAGCACAATTAATGAAGGTCAATAAGATCAGCAAAACATGAGCAAAAATGTAGAAAATGTTCAAGTAAATAAAAAAAATTAACAAAATGACCAACAAAATTGAACAAAATGGACTAAAGAAGAAAATGAGCAAAAATTGCCAAAATAATCAAGTAAATAAGCAAAATGAGCAAAATAACCAACAAAATTTCATAGTCAATAAATGAAGAAGAAAATGAGCAAATATGGTCAAAACAATTGATTGAATCAACAAAAATGAAGAAATGACAATTAATACATGTGACCTTGTGCCAGTAGATAATTTACCTGTTAGAATGCAGGCATACAAAGCAATAATTAATTTAAAATTATAAAGTTACTCACCAAGTGAGTCATTAGGATGATAAAGCACCGATACTTTTACTTGAGTACTGTAACTGTGTGCTCTGCTCACCACTACATGTCAGGCTCGTTGTCAGGGTCCCAGCAGAGATGGGAGGGGAAGTTTAAACCTCCTTCCTGGGCGTAGCAGCTCCAGCGCTCCTCATCGCCTCGGTGCGTCAGGTACCTGCGACCCATCCTGAGCTCGAACTCCCGGAGGTCACACCACAGCTGGAAGTCCTGCATGGCGAGGAGGAGCGGGAGAGCATCGTGGCACAAATGTGTGAATAACGTAAGATGGAATCACTGTCAAATACAATATACAGCGGTACCCCGGACAACGAACTCTTCTGACAACGAAAAATTCAGATACTGAAGGAAAAAAATACAAAAAATCTGACTCAGACAACGAAATTTAAACCGGATAACGAGTAGTCACTTCCGGGTCTTGGCATAGCTAACAGCCATTAGCCAAGCTAACAGAGGCTAGCGGCTAACAGCCATTAGCTTGTGTTATGGAGAGGCTACTGCTGCTTTGTATCAAAGAGAAGGAAATCGCTGGTGATACTGTACCATCACTGAAGCCATCGGGCTGCGGCGCGTCCGCTGTCGGCCCGCAGGCAACAGCGTGGTGGAGGTGTTTACAGTTATGGACATGTGCAGTGCCCACGGACACACTACCAAGTCATAAGCCAAGGTAGAATACATTTTAAATCATTTTTAGAACAAATTTCATGCATTCTGTTTCAGATAATTAATATAACTTCCTTTTAAAATAATAATAATGAATAATTGTGCAGGTAGGGGTGTGTAATACATACTTTATATGGGAGTTTGTCGCAGGTTCAGAACTGATTAATTGGTTTTACATGTATTCCTATGGAAAAAGTCACTTCGGATAACGAATAATTCGGATACCGAGCGTGACTCCGGAATGGATTAAATTCGTTATCCGAGCTACCACTGTATTATGAACGTATTTTCAACACCGGGGCAGAAATCACCTTATTTATTTCTTAGACATAATACTGCTTCAGTGGTCCCAGTGAGTGGAACGACTACCACCGCAGATGTAAATCTCAGGGGGACTGGTACTCAAGTACACTCAGTTACATGAACTTGAGTAATATTTTCCAATGAATGTACTTCTGAGAGTAGTTCTTTTACAGAATACTATTGACTCTTACTCAGTTACATTTGGCCACAGGTCAATAAGTAAAATGAACAAAAACAAAAAATACATGAGATCTAATAAATGAGCAAAAAATGAAGGGAATTAACAACAAATAAAGCAAATCAGTAAAATGATCAACAAAGTAAATTACAAATGAACAAAATACACAATAAAAATAATCAAATAAATAAAAAAAAATGTACCATTTAACCAACAGAATTGAAAATAAAATCTATAAATACACAAGAAAATGTGCAAAAAATTGACAAGATAATTAAGTAAATTAAATTTTTTTGGGTTTTTTAAATCACCACAATCTAACCAGGACAACTGAAAAAAATCTACAAATACACACCCGATTGAGAATAAAAATTAAGAAACTAATCAGGCAAACCAAAATAACCAAGAAACAACCAAAAAGTGATCAAAATAACCAAGAAACCTGAGCAAAAATCAAAAAGTGCAATACAAAATGAAGAAAAATGAAGAAACGATAATTAATAAATGTATAAAAATATACAATATAACCAAGGAAATAAAAAATCAGCAAATGCACAAGAAAATGAGAAAAAAATAATAAAATATCAAAATAACCAATAAAACTGAACAAAAGCCAATGTAACATATTTCACCTCATTTATTTTTATTTTATTTCATTTATTAAGTGATTTACTATTTGAGGAGTTTTTTCTGACACACTTTTTAAAAATTATTTTAGTATTTATTCTTATGAGTATATACTTCTACTTTTGCTCGTGTCAAAAATTATGAAGCAAGACTACTTCTTCTTGAATACTGTTTCTGTGTACTTTGCCCACTCAATACTAGTAAAATGTGCATTAGTTCCCCTGGTAATACAGTTCAAATTGTGTTTTTTTTTTTTGTTTTTTTTTAAAAATCAGACCCTCCTCTGTCAGATGTACAGGTGTGCTCAGAGTGGGTCATGTGACCGACCTGCAGCCAGGTGTGTCCCAGAGCTTTCCCCACGCTGAACCTCCTCCTGACGGACACCTGCAGCAGGTTACTGATCAGACTCACAGCTGCAAACACACAGGAGGATTTAGTCAGACATTTTTCAAAGATGGTGCAGTGCTGACATCTGGTGGTCACTGATAGAACAACACATAGGTACTGAAATACACCAGTGCATGGAGGTCACAGCTCAGTGTGTAAAATGGACAAAAAAAATGCATGAGATCCAAAGAATGAGCCCAAAATGAACAAAATAATAAAGAAAATGAGTTTTAAAAAATCTAAATAATAAAGAAAATAAGCAAAATAATAAAGAAAATTAGAAAAAAATGAACAAAATATTCAAGAAAATGTGCCAAATAGAAAAAAAAAATTAACAAAATGAATGACATAATCATGTAAATTAAAAATCACTCAGCAACTTACCAAAAAAGGCAAGAAGATGAGCAAAAAGTGAACAAAAGAAATCAAATTAACAAGGATGAATAAAACAACCAAAAAAAATTGAGCAAAATACACAAAATAAGCAACAAAAGGAGTGAAAATGCTCAAAATAAGCAACAAATCTTGCAATAAGCAAATCTTGAATATGTCATCAAGTCTTTTCTTTTGATATTTTAACAGTTTAATGACGTGGATTTTTACACAGACACTCCATTGATGACAATGAATGTGAACTTCACACTTTTTTAAACTGCTGATAAATACCTGCTTGAACACAAGACAGTCTAGAATAAATCGCATGTTATGAAGTTACTCACTACTTGAGTCATTTTTTTAATGTGATACTCTAACTCTTACTCACATAAATATGTTTATAAGTACTTCTACTTGAGTCATTAAAATAATAAAGTCACAGTGCTTTTACTTGAGTACTGTTTCTGTGTACTCCACCCACCTCTGCATCCAATAAACTGGACTGTCCCTAAACGCACCACAGTGTCTAAAATAGATGATTTACCCTCCAGTGAGATGTTTGCCCAGGGCTGCCGTGGGTACATGAATGCAGCGTTGGTAATCTGCTGTTTGATGTCCTCGTCCTCGTTGAAGGGGAACGTCCCGCTCAGACTGACGTACATGATGACGCCTACAGACCACATGTCCAGAGAGCGGTTGTAGCCGCTGCTGCTGATCACCTCAGGGGCCAGGTAGGCCAGAGTGCCCACCACAGAGCGCCGGAACGACTTTTCACCAATGATGCGAGCGAAGCCAAAGTCACACAGCTTCACCTGAAACAACACAGAGACGCTGACCCAGGCTGTTAGAGCCGAGGACACAAACGCAACACTCAAGTCTCACCTGAGGGAATGGATCTGGAGAGGCCAGCAGGACGTTCTCAGGCTTCAGGTCACAGTGAGCTATGTGCTTTAAGTGCAGATAACGCAGAGCCTCGAGGATCTGAACAAACAGCGTAAAGAGGAAGGAAGGAAGGAAGAAGACATGGGACGCAGGTGTCAACCAAAGCCAATAAGATAAGAAATAAGATAAACATTTATTGGTCCCACACCAGGGAAATTCACTGTGTTACAACAGCAAGGGCAGTAGAATACAAATAATAATCATGACGATAATAACTAGAATGTATAAATTACTTATTTATTTTTTAAAAATGGGACAATACATATTAATGAACATCCATCCATTTTCTACTCCTTATTCCTCACAAGGGTCAGGGAGGGTGCTGGAGCCTATCCCAGCTGACTTAAAGCGAAGATGGGGTACACCCTGGATGAGTCGGCAGTTCATCACAGGGGTGACATACAGTATAGAGACAGACCATTCACACTCACATTCACACCTATGGAGAATTTGGAGTGACCAATTAAACTGCCCCCAGTGCATGTTTTTGGTTGTGGGAGGAAGCTGGAGAGAACATGCAAACTCCACACAGAAAGGCCCAGCCAGCCGGCGTTGGGATGGAACATATTCATGAACATTTATGTGTAAATATGTGCGATTATAGTCAGGTGGCTGGTTTCCATCTCCAGGCAGGTTGGTGTCAACCACATTAAGACACAGTGAAAACAAGAACAACACATACAAACTAGAGATAATCGGCGATTATGATTGGCGCTATACAAATAAAGATTGATTGATTGATTGATTGAAACAAATACGGAAAACAAGCGGACAACACGTAGCAGACCACAACATACACAAGAGGTCAAGAGTTGGGGACCACACGAAGTTATTACGAACCAGATTATATTGCTAGATACTCATAACATACATCTTTACTACCATATTGCACAAATCATATGTTTACATATGATTATATCACACGATGCTCATGACACATTTGCACATGCAGGTGTGTGTACAGATATACATTAATTGCACTGAGTTAGATTAGCAGACATAGTGTTCGTATGTACGCTCAGCTGTGCAAGTATCAAGCCCCTAAGACAAACATGCAAGTAGGAATAATAATAATAAGTCTGTACAGAAATGATAATTTAAAAATAACAAATAAATAAAAATGGAGTAGAATAAAGACTGATGAAAATATGCATGATGTAATTGCATATTGTTTACACTGTTAACAGAATCACACTGAGCTATTGCACGTTATGTTACACAATGTTATATTGTGTATTGCAAATTGTTGAAGATATTCCATGTTCGGTCTAACAGCAGCAGGACGAGGTACCTATGTTACCTCGCCTTCATTCAGTCCTGACAGAGCTGCCCCGTGCTGGGATGGTGTCTTACAGGGGGTGGGACACATTGTCCATCAGAGACCGACTGCTTAGTTATTATCATTCTCCTCTCTCCCACCCTCTCCACCTGGTCATGGGGGTGTCCCAGGACCCAGCTGGCCTTCTTTATCAGTCTCTTCTTATCTGCTGCCCAGATTCCAGAGTCATAGAAGGTCTTGAGAACAACAGTATAACCCCAAACCATTCTGGTCTCATTGTCTTTATTTGGCCCAATCCACCTTTAAACTAGCGATGGTTCTGATGTCTGATGGACAGCTCAGCCAAAATATTGATTTTTGAGTAATTTTTATGTGTAATATACCCAGAATGTTGCCAGGATGGAGATATTATGGTGGCCACTAATGGCAAGTTTCAAGTTACCTGGTTCAAACACTTTGGAGCCATCGTGTCTTTTCTTGTTCCATGCACTAGCACCACTTATCCCAAAGGTTGAGATGATTTCAAAGAATACAGTATTTATTTGCATTTTTCCATTTTCTCCTCTCCTTCAGAACCTCTGTGCACTTTGCCTCATTAGATTTATGAAGTGATGCTTTGTGAAGTTTTATCCTCACGAAGATCTAGTGTCGTACCTGCAGGACCAAGAAGCGAGTGATGCGTTCAGGGAGCCTGCCCTGCTCACTGGACAAAATCATCTCCAGCATGTCTCCATGGAGCTTCTCCATGACCACGAACACGTGTTCCACCGTCTCGAACATCCCCTCCAACAGAACCACCCCGAGGTGGGACAGGTTCTGCATAACACACACACACACACACACACACACGCACGTTAGACCTGAAAAACAAGCAGTGAACAGAACGTGAACGCCGTACCTGCAGTATGGACACTTCATTCCTCAGCTGTCGCTCCTGTTTGGTGGGAAAGCGTGTCTTGTCAATGACCTTGATGGCAACAGCTCGACCAGACTTTCTGTGATTACCTGAAGAATAACACAGCCAAAATATGGCAACAAATACAAGACTTTTCTATGTTTATAGTAATTACAAATTCAAGGCAAAAAGCAAAGCAAAGTACAGTAAGTCAGTGAGTATTTTGACTTAAAATGAACAAAAAATCTGCTAAAAGGAGCAACATAAAAAGCTAGAGGTACAAAATAGTAAGAAAAATTAATAAAAGTGAATAAAATCAGAAGAAAACTTCACAAAATAGTCAAGAAATGAAGAAAAATTGGAAAAAAATCAGACAACAAATCAACAAATCAATCACAAAAACTACCAAATTTGATGCCAAAGAAGAAAAACATACAAAATGAGGACCAAATCATTATTAATGAAAAATTAATACAATATTCAGGAAAAAGGAGTAACGTAAGAAATAAAGGGTATACAATAGTAAGGAAAATGAATAAAAGTGAATAAAATCGGATGAAAAATGAACCAAAAAGAAAAAAAAAAACCAAAATAGTCAAGTAAATAAAACAAATTACATGCAAAAAGAAAAATGAGCCAAACTGTCAGAAAATGCTTTGAAACATGAACAAGAACAACCAAAACCAAAATTTTCAAGTAGTTTTTCTCTATTTTATTCATTGCTGAGGTACTGAACTATATTTTAAAGAGTATTTGGAAATACAACCAAATGTGACATTTTTAATAATTCATGCATGAAAAGGTAAAAGAAAATGTATTTTGGTTTTGACTTTTATTACCTGAGTATTTCTAACGGGTTCCAAACACCTCACTGCTCACAGCTCAGATCAAAAACCAGAGGAGGTACAGTAGTACTCAAGCACATTTACTCCTTTACATGCACTTCAGTAGATTTTTCTAAAATTTGTACTTCTCAGAGTAGCTGTTTTGCAAATACTTTTCACTCAATTACATCAGTGAGTAGGAGTAAAAAAAAGTTGAAATTAGCAAAAAAAAGTTAAGCACATAAACATGCAAATACATTCACAGCAATAAACCAAACAACAAAATGAGCAGAATAAAAAAACAAGTAAGCAAAAAATGAACAAAAAGTAATCAAAACTACAAAATGAGTACAAAATTAACAGAATAATAAAAAATTAACAAAAACTGAACACAACAGTCAAGTAAATGATAAAATATAAAACATAGAGGGCACTAATGAACCAAACCAAACCAAACCTAGGCTTTAGATACAGACAGAGATTTGATTGACATGTCGCTATGGTAACTACAGTCGCTGGTGGAGTCAGACCTTTGTATCTTCTATTTATTCAATATGGGCATAGTTTTACCTGAGATACACTTGACTGCAGTAGCGGGCAAGTGTTTACACTAACAACACTGTAATATGACTTTGAAATATATTTGACTCACACACACACACACACACACACACACACACACACACTTATCTGCATTACTGTTGTGAAGCCTGGGCTCTGAAGTCTAGGAAAAATAGCTACTGTCAGAAGTACATTTTCCTGATAAAACTACTCAAGTACCTACACGTAAATGAGTAAATGTACTTGAGTACTATACACCTCTGATGATATCTCATGGATCACATCATTATGTGGACAAAACCAGGGACATTTAAGAATAACAGGACACCGCCAAAAATTCAAGGTAAAAGACGGGAGGGAGAATTTACAGGAACAACCTCTCATTCGGCCCCTTCAGCCCCCGTGTGTCTCCACTGCAGAGTAGAACCCACCGCCAACGTAATCGCAGCATTATCATGCCAACGTGATCGCGGGAAGTAAACCACCACATGCCAAGAGCAAAAGCAGAGAAAACAACACTGAGGATGAAGGTAAACATGGAGTGAACTGAGGTGGCTGCCGCCTTTCTGTTTTGTGTGTTTTGTGCGTACATGGCGACAGACGTTTTGTGAAGATGCCTTGAAGAAGTCCAAATTCTACTATTTATTGCTCGTCTTCTGTGGGGTTTTTAAAATGCTGCTTGTTTCCAATTCATATCACATCATATCCTGCTCTGGGTACTGTATATCCAATCAGCATTGAGTAACCCTTTAAATTCCACCCAGGACCTTTCAGGGCCAGTTGGAGTACCTACCCTGAAGCAGGAACTCCGTTAGACCCTGTAAAGGTTCCTGTAATTTGACCCACTGGGCTGGTTTCTGCAGTGGAGACACATCAATGACCCCAACCCTGTAAAATTACCCTGAATTTCCTGTGGGGGAAACACGCCTCAAGATGGAAATGAAGAACTCAAGCAACGACCAAAACCAAAGTCAGTGAATAGTAATAGTAATAAATAAATAGTAATAAATCACTTTAACGCTAGGTTATATTTAATATGTAGGTTATATTTAATATGTTTGCTCCCAGTTATATTAAAATGAGCTTACCTCCGTACACAACTCCAAACTGTCCGGAGCCCAGAACCTCATCAGTGAAGATCTGATACAAAGAGCTGATGACCTGAAAAACACATTAACCGTGGGGTAAAAACCACCCGGTGTGATTTACATGTTTGACAAGACACAGGCGGTGCTCACCATGCTGTCTCTGCAGGGCTCTGTATCTGTGTTCAGAGAGACCAAAAACAGATTAAGAATAATGTGAAGAAAAACATCTGCATTTTAACATAGGCATCAAATTCAAAATCAGTGAATATTTGCAAAAAACAATGAAGTTAATCAGTTTCAACATTAAATATCTTGGCTTTGTAGTGTATTCAGCTGAATATACGTTGAAAAGAATTTGACAATCATTCTATTCTGTTTTTATTTTTATGTTATGTCCCAACTGAAAATGGGGTTTGTAGATATGTTATTGTGGTAATCTGTAAAATCCATTGAGCACACAGTTTCGTTGTTGAGGGTTCGGGTTAGGAGTAGGGTTACTAGGATAGTTTCAAAGAGGGTCATGTGACGTCTCCATACCCTGGTTGTCGTCAAGGTGTCCTCGGCTGCTCTGGACAGGCATCAGGGCCTGTCGGATGGCGCTCTCCCAGGCCCGACCTTCATCTCCAGCCACCACACAGAACACCAGCGAGGCTGTGACCACTTCGAACGAGTGAATGCTGTCACCTGACAACACAGGTACAGACAGGTGGGCGGAGCCTCGGACCTGCAGCACCTCAGACAACGAAATCTCCTGAAGACAAAGAACACGAGTAAATGTTTTACAAAGACAGACTCAGGGAAGAAATACATTGAAAGTCATTATTATGCAATGCGGATGTCATTTTGATTTTAGTGAATTTCAAATCATTTCATTTTTTAAAAAATGTATCACTGGGTCACCTGTGGCAAAAGGAGTAGATCCAATCGATTAATATTTGCTGTTATTGTGATATATATTTTATAATTGTGGTTTTAATGATGATGAGTATTGTATTCATGAGTACTGCTGCTGGTCATGTCCATCCTTTTATAACCACAGTGTACCTGTAAGTGTACCTAATAAAGTGGCCAGTGAATGCATGTGTCTCCATCGATAAAGGATGATTACAAAGCTGCATAGATGTGGGGTCTACGGTGGTGATGAGCACAGTGGTACCTTGTAGTACTTGATGCTGCTCTCATTCTGATACAGAGTCAGGTTCTTCCAGTCCAACACCCAGTAATGACGTTTCCTCTGAGGACAGACGTGACACCAGTCAACACACACTCATGACACTCGTTTTTTGTCCATATTGATCCAAGATGGCGCCACGGACGGCTGCCTCAGCATTTTGGTGTGCTTTATTTTGTTTTGTGTTGTTTTTTAAGTGTGCTTCCTGCGCAAGTTCCCAACTCTCTCTCACCAGAGAAGAACTTCTAAACATCAGGGGAACAACTCCATCTGACCTTTTTCCCACATTTCTGGAACCAAATGTGGATTTTCTGGGTATTTTG
>JAQQAE010020152.1:0-10760 GCA_029823295.1 Pseudamia nigra | reverse complement strand
TGATCCGGCCCACCTGAGAACAGAAAGTCTGGATCCGGCCCCAGAGCCAAACTGAGTTTGACACCCCTGCTTTAGAACCTTTGATGTTATGCACACTACCGTAGTAAACCTGATGTTGAGAAATCATGGAATCCATAATCTGGATTTGTACGGTAGTTGTAGTAGCACTAATATGGCTGCTGACTCTGATGATCTGACACATGTTAAAAAGGCAAGAAATGGCACAAATGAACATGGCTGTGAATTCCGAACCCTTCCAGGTGACGACCTCGCGAAGCCGATGAGTCGGGAGTGTGCACAGCTGTCGTCGAAGCTACATGTGGACACTTTGGATAAATTATAATACATGTTCTTAATATTTATTTACTGTATAATTCCACACGTGAGCTCTCGCTGCTCAAATGGCATCAGTATTAAAGGTGCTGTCTACAATGTTGACAAACCAGCTAGTAGCAAATTGTTAATAGCGGCCCACAGGCGACCTGAAAATCAACACGACACACAACCTTACAGTTGTCAAGCTAGTACGTCTGTTCTGTTTTTTGTTTTGTTTTGTTTTTTACCTGTATCAGAATTAAAAGAATCTGAAATGCAGGCTGTCTCTCCTCGGTCATCCTGTGGTTGGGTTAGCAACCGTTGCTAGCTTCCGCTACGACTGCTCTCAGCTCCACAAATGAGTGCATGAGCTGGTGCGTGAGGTTTTTAAAGCCGTGTTGACTGGCAGGTGGCCTATCCAACCACTTGGAATAATTGGCTGCTAGCTAGTTTGCCAACATTATCGGCTGCATCTTTAATGCACAATGTTGAAACTAATGAAAATAAAGAAAAACCACGGAGAGACAAACTTTTGGCAGGCAGTGTATGCACTGAAGGAAACACATATGAAAACAGATAAACGCGTACAGTCAGCTTAACCTCTGCTGGAAAACATCTGAAATATGTAAATTTGATATTTTCCAGGTTGAAGTTGAAGTCATTGCTGCTGCTTCACCTTTTAGAAAACTATGTGAGGTCACGCGGAGGTTTTGAGTTCAACAAGTCACACATGCGCTATCTCCGCCGAGGCTGGCGTTTGTGAATGGAGAACAGGTAGACCAAGATATGAGTGAACTTGTCGTGCACCTGGGAACACCATGAACTCCTGCGTCTCTTCCTGACGCGAACCCTTATCGCAGGATATCGTTTCAACAGCCGGCGCTGAGTGACAGCTCATTTCCTGGTATGGGTTTCGACATGGCATGGTTCTCATGCTTTCCACGGGCCCGGAGCCACCTGGAGACCTGCTCGCTGTCGCCTCCGTCTGACAAACACCAGCCACAGGTGGATGTTAAATCATTCATTGTCCCTCCTTCTCTCAGTGTTTTTTGGTTTTTTTTAGCAGCTGTACTTTCCACGTGTGCAGTGATTGAGTTGTTGTACAAAAAAATGACGTATTTTAAAAAGATTAATTTGAAACTGTTGTGTACAGGGAGACTTCAGACAGTCTTTGATTTAAGCGACGAAGCTGAGCTCCAATGAAAATCGACCACCAGTCAAAAGTATGGACAGATCTTCTCTTTCAGTGTTTGTCCTTTATTTGTATTAAATCCCAGAACATGTTTTATATTTTAGATTCTCTCATCAGATTTATGAGGTAGTCACCTGTGAGCTGAAAGTTTCCGTGAATTTGTGCCATTTCTTGTCTTTTTAATGCGTTTCTGATCATCACTTGTCGTCTGTAGAGGAAGGGTGGGTACAGAGTCCGTAGCCTCGTTAGTGCTAACACAACTACTGTACAAATCCATATAGAGGCAAGAAACACTCGGGGAAGTAAAGAGGAAAGACAGCCAGTCGCTCCCTGAAGGTCAGTAAATTAAAAAAAAAATCTCAAGAACTTGGAATGTCAAAGCCATCAAATGCTACGTTGAATCTGTCCCTGGTTTAATTGTAATGAACGTCTCTGCGGTAGCGGTAGCTCGATGTCTTCCTTTCCTGGGATGGTCCTCATGAGAGCCAGTTCCAAAATGAGTAAGATGGACAAAACAATGAACAATAATTACCTTCTAAATGTACGTACAGTGGTGAACGCTTCCACTAACAGAAATTTCAAGCCCATTTGATCAAATTGTGTCCCGGCTAACGAAACGATTTGGGTTACGAAATTCGTGTTATGGAAAAGATTCTGGTTACGACTTCGTAATTCGGGTTTCAAATGTTTTTGTAACATGAAAGTCTTAACTTAACTTCTTGGCCGAGTTAATTCAATTTTATTCTATTTGTACAGCACCAATCATAATTTTATTTTGTAGTTGAGATTTATTCTAATAAAAAAAGCATAATTTAGGCTATAAAGTTTCAGTAACTATCAATATGTGACTATGTTTAGGTTTTAGAACGTGTTTATAAAAAGTTTTTACCATAATTAGTTAATTGCCAGTTTTGTAAGTCTATTATTGTACATACCATTCTTAAATGTTCACAGCTCATTTTCCTGTGTTCAACTTCCTGTGAGTTTTCATGATTGTTTAGCTCCTCAAAAACGCAACTGAACTTTGAGATGAAACAAAACAAACAGCGCCTGGGCTACAATGAACAAAACAATGACAGGCCCGAGCACTGAACCCTGTGGGACGCCACATGACATTACAGCAGTTGAAGAACTCTAAGTAGTTATCAGTAGTGATGTTGAATGTATGAAAGATTAGCATGGGTCCAATATTCCCAATATGTGTACATCACCTGAAAAAACAAATCGTTGTTTTCTCTACCTGAACATACACAGTTTCATCTAGACTCCGCCATGTTGCCTAGCAGCAAAAACTTTCACTTTTTCCTCACGGCGGTTGTTTCTATAACATTGGAGTGTGATGATGACCTCCTTAACCTTCCCCAACAAAGGCTCCAGAGAAGCTTTTTATTTTGTGTTTTTAGCAGCTAGCCTAGCGGAGATTAAGGCAAGTGGTAGTTATGTATTCACCAGGGGATCCCACGAGATATCACGTTTTCATTTGTGTGCGGGTTTCATGAAGTTTGTGTTGGCGACGGTTCCACCGAGAGCTGGTTGTTTGTTGACATGGTCCGACTATGTCGCAGAACAGAAACGATGTCAGTGCACAGACAATGGCGACAGATAGAACACGCTAAACCTTTACATAGGCTACCGTTCCTCTTAGAACACGATTTTAAAGAAGTGATTTATCTAGAACATCTGTATAGTAACAATATGTAACAAAGACTCCGGTGCCACATGGTCGTGTGACACAACACTTCACTTTTGTTACTACAAGGCTATTATTGTGTAATATCCATGTTTATTGTTTGTCTTTCCTTAGATTTAAAGAATTAAGTGTATATGTGGGTGCGTGAATGAGCATTTAATCCATGTGTCTGTGTGAGTACGTGTGTGTGTGTGTGTGTGTGTGTGTGTGGGAGGGCGGCTGCCTCCGGCTCCTGCCTCGGCCTGTGAATGTGTGTCAGTCTGCAGGCCAGGCAGCCAGCCCGGCTGTGTGCCGGCTGGGTCCGCGCGTGTGCGCGTGTTGCGTGTGCACGCGTGTGCGCGGCTGCTGACGGAACCTGTCACTATCGGGCCCACACATCTCTGGCGCTGTGTGTGTTGACGCTGGGCCCGAGGGGGAACCAGTCTGCAGAGGTTGAGGAGAGCAGCGGTTTCCCACGGCTGCCGGGCCCTGCCTCTGCATTCCAGGGCTGCCAGCGCTCTGTAAATGTTTGGACAGCCTTGAACAAATAACACACCTTGAAAGGCACAAGCACAGGCGCTCTCCGGCTCCACGCACACCCCTTCTCTCCGTCCGCCTCCTTCAGCTCACATGGCTAACACCCCCCGCCCACCCAAACCACAAACCTTCCTCCCTCGCAGCCACCCGCCCGGCTGCTGCCACGCTCACACTTTCCCAGCTTCACTCTCGTGCACAAATAAACACAGGCCTAGCGTGTTGCTGTTGTACACTTGCACACACCTGTATTTATGTAAATACACACATGCCTGTTATTCCGTGACAGCAGGACTGTGGCTGTTTGAACTTTGCAGGATTATCTTTACACACAAACACAAAGCGAAAGGAGAAATACATTTTTATGCTACCGGTGTAACGCGAGAGGCACATAATGAACCACAGATGAGGAACTTACTGCATTAAGCAGTTTTGAGTAGTTGAAATGCCTTACGTGTGGAATTTTAAGAATACAGCGGTGCCCTGGGTAACGAACACTTCTACCAATGAAGATTTTGGGTAACGAATAAAACCCTTGGGCAAAATGTGTCCCGGGTAACCAAAAAGTTTTGGGTTATAAATGTCGTATTATGGAAAAGATTCTGGTTACGACACTCGAAATTCGGGTTACGATTTTGTTTTGTAGCGCAAAAGACTTAACTTCCAGGTCTATTTCGGCCGAGTTAAACGTCAACGTGAACTCTGCACTACATATTTGCCTTTTTTCACCTGAAATACTGCTTCATTTTGTGTTTTTCTTCATGGGACCTGAGAAAAATGGCATCTGTCTCATCCTCCTCCGGTAAATGTCTTTATAAATCAATAGATGTGCACGTACGGGTGTGTTTACATACTTTATATGGGAGTTTGTTGTGGCTCCAGAACGGATTAATTGGTTTTACATGTATCCTATGGAAAAACTCGCTCCGGCTAATGAGTGACTCGCGCAAAGAACGTGACACGTTAAAAGGATTAAGTTCATTACCACTGTAGTTTTAATGTCGTAATAACATGTACCACAATCACCTTAACTATTATAGATGCTAATGTTAAATTGTTCAACAAAGGCCATTAAGTGGATCTTTTTGGATTATGGACAAGCTTTATGGTTTATGGTAATTAGTTGATCTGTGTACCCTATTCATATCTCCAAATGCAAATTTTTGTGAGATTTTGTGCTTGTTCAATTCTTCAAGATGCGATCCAAGATTGTGAAGAAACAAACAAAAAACAATTAAAAAAAAAAAAAAAAAACAGGACCAATGACTGTGCCCTGTGGGACACCACATGACATTACAGCAGTTAAAGAACGTAAAATTGTAAGGAGTGATTTTGGACACCCTGATTATGGTGTCATTGTTTAATATCTGTAATTATGTTTTATTGATGTATAAGCAAAAGGTGCGTCTCTGCTGCAGGACCTTCGGGGTAATTTTACGGGGCGGGGGCATTGGTGCGTCTCCACTGCAGGAATTTTTACAAGGTCTAAGTGAGTATCTGCTTTGGGATCGGCGCTCCAAACGGGTTTTAAACCTCCTGAGTGGAACTTATCTTCATCCTCCATGTCACTGTCTCTGCTTATGCTTTTAGCTCATAGCTAGTTATGTCCTGCGAACACATCGGCGTGTTGCGCTGTGATTACGCCGGCAGAGTGAGAGGACATTACTATAACCCCCCCCCCATACCCCAAAGTCAGGCTTAATAATATGTATAATTGTGCTTTTGTTACCTTGGAATAACTAGTTTAATATCTAGAATCTCAAGTCATAATCATTCATGTTGTACCCCCATGTTTTCACAGTAGCTCAGAACAATCTTTTATGTTTTTTACTTTTTCTGACATTTTTATGTTGCACAGCATGCAGAAAAAGAAAAAAAAAAGTATTCTCATAGGAGACACCAAAGCCAGACATTTTCAAATTCTCTGTTGGAGCTAAGTTCGAACTCATGCACAGGTGACAGAGAAAACTTTCCCCGCCCACAACCACACACATTAAATCCTAAAAAAAAGCAGCTTCCATTACAATGCTTCAACGGACACATTTTGCAGGAAAACAAAACCGAATCACAGACTTTATGAAGCACTGCCGACTCCTATCGGCTCCTCTTTCTTCTCACTTCAGGCGATACCACACTCATAAGCTTATTAATAGAAAACTTATCTGACGTGAGATGACAGTGTATAATTTTCACATCTGTGGATTGATTATGCGCTCATCACTTTGTGCACAACGTGTCACACACCAGCTGCAAACACTGTGGGAACCTGCCTGCGTCTTACAATGTCTTCTTTGTAAAAAGACACAGTATATTAGCGCATGGACAGGCTAAACATGTTTTGTAACTTGGAGCGCACATGGCTCAAAGTTTTCTCCGAGCACCAGAGTTCAACTGAACAAACAAAACCTGTCTGATATCCATAGCAACGCCTCAGTGCTAAATGCTCAAGGGAAACCGATCATGTTGTTCTTCTGATTTCTGCAAACCACAACTGGCAGGTGAATGCAGTTAACCATTTTAAAGATTATGTACAGTATGTAATTTTCTGCCTGAATTTGCAGTGTTTTCATGACATAGTTTTTGTAGTTTCATACTACAGTAGAGTATGTCGTTGCAGACTTAATGCTCGTGCAGAGGGTCGTTGGCTCCGGGCTCAGCCTGCATCACGTTACCGGTTTTGTGCATTTTCCAGGGGCTTATGGATCCGTCCAGCATGTAGAAAACGGTGCAGTGCCACCGAAAATTGTGGGGGCGCTCTAGCACAGTACCGCTCATGTGGCGGAAGAATAGAAGAAGAAAAAGAACGGCACGCAACCTAAACACGCAAAGGTTGACAGAAATGGCTCAACTTTTTGAGGAGAGTCTGTGCCATAGACTCTATATATTAGTGTCATCTTGGAGCCAAAAACAGGACGCGACCATATTTGGACAAACATCGGAACTTAGAGAAAGCTAACTAACTGCTAGCCTACTGATGCTAAAACTATGACACATATTCAATAAATAGAAGATAGGAAGGGCTGACTCAGTCCAACCCAACCGGCAACACGAGTTACTATGGCAACATGACAATCAAACCCCAGCACGGCAGTGATTTGTCAGATTATTCTTCCGTAACGGCTTAATAATGGAGCAAAAAGTTAAAGATGGACCAGATCAGTTATTAGAGGGTCCAAATAAAACGTTCGAGAGCATAATGACTCATGACAAAAATTTTCTCGCTCGGTATTTTTGGACAGAAATCCAGTGTAACGCCACACTAGAGGACAGTCTGAACGCCACACTGCCCCCTAGTGGATGTATTGTGCACATCCACGCCCACGTGGAGTTTAAATGTCAGCGACATTTGACAACGTTGGATACACGACACACTTGCGCTCTGATTTCAGAATTGCAACGTCCTCCAGACCACACAAACTTCCTGCCGACGATTACTGTTGACAAGATTTCTCACGCTTGGTTTAATGAGCTCGTAGCCAGAAATAAACACTCTGATAACACCAAAACAAAAATCTGAAAGTCTTTATGAATCATCTGCGGTGCTATGAATCAAAACATCCGCGTCACCGGGGCGAATTTGCTGCTCGGTGTAGCCGACCGTCAGCCCGGCGCTCGCTCAGCTCATAACTCATGTGAGCAGCTCACTCATTGGGCGTCGAGCCTGATGAGCGGAAACATGGCGAGGCCGACCCTGTGTAAATTCCCACACAACTGCCCACACGTGCGCGCTGATGGCTGCCAGCAGCTGTGGAATCTGGAGTTCCTCGCTCATAGTGAATCCCACGGAACATAACGCAGGACAAGTTCCGCTGCGCTGGTCGAGCGGCAGCCACTGAAACACGTCTCTGTTTTCATTGTCGGGAGGCCGCGGGGTACATATTTCTGTAATTTGGCTCGTATGCTCAGCAGTTTTGCAGCTGTGATGACATTTGGGTGTCGCCCCCCTGTTTCTCACGGTCTCGCTGCCAACGCTGCTCCGGCCGCTGGTTGTCGGCCAAGATTGAGGTCTGTGTGTCAGCCCCCACTTCTTGTGTACACATGCTCACTGAAAGAAGGTGCTTTAGGGGGAAAAATGTTCCTGGCAGTTCAGTTAACCGCAGTGGGCTTTTTTTTTTTCTCAGGGTCACTTTTCCAAACTGCAGTTCAATGGTTTCGGGGGGAGGACGGGTGTCGGAGCTGCCGCACACTGAAGTGGCTCCATGTGTGCACAGGCCTTCCTTGTTTTCATGCTTTGAAGCTGCCTCAGGTGATTTTTTTTCTGCCTTTTGTATCCACACAACTGATAATGATGATGTTTGCATCGTTGTCTTTTCATGTTCGGCTTCAAATAAGTTCAAACATTTTGCCCATTGTTGTGATTTTGATCCCTTTTAATGGAGACATTAACGTCGACCGCAGTGCTTTTTCAGATGCTCTGTTATCCTGTTGTTAATTTAAGAGTTGAAACAGCTTTATAACTTTTACAAAGGACGGGGCTATTGTTCAGTTTTCTCACCAAACATTACACTGACGACAGGGCATAATATTAAACGTAACACTAGAACACAAAAAAGCGTGTTGAGCTCGCACAACATGATATAACTGGTTTGGGCTTAATGTACTATACGTATGTGTGTATTATTTGTGTTTTTGATTAGAAAGATTCTCTGAGATTAAAAACCAGCGTCCATGTCAAGGCAAGCAGCAGCATAATGAACAGGGTTCAAACAGAGTCATCCATCAATTCACAAAAATGTGATTAAAAACATCTAAAAAATAATCGACAAATGTTCAAGCAAAATTATCAAAATCTGGCCATTTCCCACTTCCACTATGTCAAATTCTGCTCTGATGTCACAGCACATGTTCAAGGTGCCCTTTGGCGTGGTTACCTGGCAACCGTCTACAATCTCCTGCAATGTAACCCACAATATCTGCCACGAACAATATCCTTAGACGTCGGAAACGGACGACATCAGACATTGGTCAGTCGGGGAAATACTTAGAAGGAGGTGGCTGGGGTGGTCATAGCAACATTACAAACCCACAGAACTCCACACGTGAGCATAAGGTTCTTGTCGAGCTTCTCCTGGTTGTTTTTGTGTGTGCGAGCTTTCGAACCCTCATCCAGCCCTTTTCCCAAATCCTAACCTCGTAGTTGGATGCCTTACCTTTAATCACAGCCAATGCCCTTTGTCAGCAGATGTGCAAGGTGCCCTAGGTATGGGTGCACAGTTTCCTCCCGTGTGACCCGCAATATTAGATGATGAAACAGATGATATGAGGCAGGCAACCTTTTTAAGGGGGGGAAATACTTAGAAGGAGGTGGCTGGGGTGGTTACAGCAGCAGGAGTCTAGAGTTCATGTCGAGCTTCCCGTTGTGTTTTTGTGTGTGTGGTCTTTCTAACCCTCATCCAACCCTTTTCCTGTAATCCTAAACTTGAACCATGGCCATTGTCTCACTATCTAAGACACAAAAAAATTGCATGTGGAAGGCTCGATATTATGGCAAAATATGAGGATCTGTGAGAGAAAATGTGTTGCAGCATCAGTGTAAACATCAGAATTAAGACCAAACATTTCCAGACATGCAGCCTCCTTTTAAAATGACTTTGAAAGTGTGAAGTGACACCGGCGTCTTAGGCTCCAAGTTCGGTTTCAGGCAAGAGAAGCAATTTACATTTGGACCCAAATTTTAATTCACACAAAAACAAACTTATTACACCTTTATACATCTTAAAGCGTACGATGTGCTATTGTGTACATTGTGTCGCCTTCTGACTCAAGCACCATGCAGGACCACAGCTCCAAATTCCACATAACCTGACGTCTTTATATGTTTAATATTTAAATGTAAATCCTAATTAGATGTATAAGAATGACTACTGAACTGAAATAAACCAACAAAATGAACAAAATTGTACAAAATAATTGAAAATGTTTAACAGAAAGTGAGTAAAACAAACACAAAAAAAAAAACAAAACGAGAAAAAGAAAAATCACATTCAACACCAACATTAACAGAAACCAGGGATAGAAAAATAATAAAGACAACGTACAAAAATGAACAAAATAATAAAGCAAATGAAGAAAGATAAGCAAAATAATAAAGAAAACAAGGAAATACAAAATACCTAAATACTGTAAAATACAAAAAACCCCAAAATAATATGCAATGAATAATAAGAAGATTGATGAAGAAAAAAATTAACTAAAATTAACAAAGAAATACAGAAATAGTAACTAAGAAAATTAATAAAAATAGAAAAACACAAGTAAAGTAAAAAAGTAATTAAAGTCAATGAACAAAAATCAACAAAAATACAAAGAATAACAACATGAAGGAAAAATAGTGCACACAAAATGCAGAATGATCACAGAAATAAAAAACATAAAAAATGAAAACTTAAAATAACAAAATTTTAATGAATATGATAAATGATATGAGTAAAAATGAACAAATCCATTGTGAAAATCAAAAAAGTCCAGAAATGAATAATATAACAAAAATTAACGTAAATGAACAAAATAATCAAGAAAGTGATTAAAAATATTAACAAAATGAACAAGAATGAACCGAAAAAATACAATAATGAAGAAAATATCAGCAAAAAATAGAAAAAATAATCATGAAAATGAACAAAACAGGCACATGAAATTAAACTCAACAAAATAACCAACAATATAAAGATAAATAAACTAAAATAAAACAATCAAGACACACTGAAAGAAAATTAACAAAAAAGGAATTGAAATAATCAACACAAGATAGAACAAAAAGTCAACAGAAATAAAAAAACACCAAAACTGTGCAGAGAAACGTACAACGAACACAAACAAAACATCAAAAAAATGAACGAATGAAAAATAAACCTCAAACAACAAAATAATGAAAAAGTGAACAAAGACGGAGGAAAAAAATGAGCAAAGTAATCAAGACTATTAATGACATCGCAAACAATGTGAACAAAAATGAAAAGTATAATTGAGAAAATAAATTCCCGAGCCGGTTCAGTGGCTTCGTGACCCGTTTCGATCCCGGACCAGGACGCAGCCACTGCTAATGAAATG
>JAQQAE010020150.1:0-10761 GCA_029823295.1 Pseudamia nigra | reverse complement strand
CTTTTTCCATTTTCAAACATTTTTGAAAAAGCTCCAGGGAGCCACTAGGGGAGCGCTAAAGAGCCGCATGCGGCTCTCGAGCCGCGGGTTGCCGACCCCCGATATAGTATGTATGATTTTTGCAATGTTTCTAAGCTGGAGAAAACAGAACTGGATGAGCTTGTTTATATGGATGTCAAAGGACATATAGCGGTCAAGGTAACACTGGTTGTCAGCAGGGTTGTTAGAGGGTGTGATGTTAGAGTGGCAGCAACAAACAAACTAATCAACAGAGGCGGTAAAGTTATCTGGACTAGTTATAAGGATTTTGGTTTTGCTAGGATTCAAATCAGAGTCAGTCTTTGATAGCATCTAAACAGTTATGGAAGGAGGATAGTTGGGGAGAAGTATATACAGTAGATTTGAATATCATCAGCATAACAGTGATATGACGCAACATACTCAACAGAATCTTGGAGCATTTTGACTTTCATGATGTTTCAGAATGAGTCTACACACTGTCTTCACATGACTTTAAGACATGGGTAAAGGAAGACAGAGAAGAAGAAGCTTGGCAGGGGTGACAGGTTGCCTTGTTCTGCCAGGTGGAGAGAGCCACTTATTGCAAATGTCGCTACTCTCACCAGAACCATTCAATTGATTTGTATGACAAAGGACCTACGTAGTGTCTGTCGAAAGGGCAAGAGTATGTGTGTCATGTGTATGCTGTATGTTCAAATGAGAGGAAAAACCATCGCTGTTTGTGTAGTCCCCTTTTAAAGGCACATTCACCACAATAAAGGTTTCTTTGTTTTCCTGGTAAATAATAAATTGCATGCTAGGTAGGAGAGGCATTCGTTGAAGATGAGCTATCCGACCTTGGCCATTCATCAAATAAGCAGAACCTCTGGAGCTGTTAGAATCATATAAATTTTGATATAATTATTTTTTACAATAGATTGACCAAGCATTTATCATTTGTGTTATATGTAGCATATCTCAGAATTTGGAGTAATGAACATCTCTTTGAAGAAAAAGGATGTGCTCACGGCCTCTGAGGCACCATATCCTGCTAGCCCATTTATACCTGTGCAACTCACTGGTTAGCCTTTGTTTGAATAATAGAAGAAAGTCCTTGGATGAAGTCAGCTCAATGCATAGCTTTTCTGTAGGAGTTGATATCTCTCCATAATCCTTCTTTCAAAGCAAGGATAAGTACGGTTTAGTCTTGCAGGGGCAATTAGCATATGTGAACCAGCATACTGAGCTGAAAAAGTGAAGGAGAAGACTGATTTCCTTTTCCAGATGTTAAATTATGTCTGGACCTCGAAGAAGGAGAAAAGGTTTGGTGACCAAGAAGAAGTCTGCACATCATTCTAACGACTTAGAAAGAATGGAGTGCAGTTTGAGCATATGACTGCAGCAGGAGGCTGTCTGACGGTAGATTGAGCAGTGCATGTTCTAGCCAAACTCACACCCTGGATATAGAGGAGTCACACCGTGCAGACCTGTTCTAGATATGAGATGACAGAAGGTGGATAGGTTGAAGTGAGGACAAAATGAGGTCCTAACACTGTGAGCAGGAGAGGGCAGGAAATCTAACAGAAAGCAAGTTTTGGGGGGGTGGGGGTTGTTTGGATGCGTGTGAGGAAGAATGAATGCATATGTGCACTGACAGAGAATCCTGTCTACCATCTGGGCACTAAGTAGCTCCAAGATTGAGTACCAGGGCACCAGGAGGGAACACTGGGGTCCTTCCCACAGGCCAAGGGCTTGTCGGCTGGGAAGCCATATGTAAGAAATGACCTATGAATTGTGGTTCAGACGCTCACAGTGTGATGACGGAAAACAGACGGAATCTCTCAATGGTTTCTTCCTTTACCAAGCTGCAACAAACTGTGTGTACACAAACACGCAGAGATGCACACACACATACACACATAAACACACATTTTAAGTTTGAAGTCATCTCTCCACTGAGCAAGATGGCAGATTTTCTCTTCTGTTTTTTCTGACTGTTGCTTTTTGCTTTAAAATGACTCTGAGGACCCTACACACATCCTTGTGGACTCCCGATTAAAATCTTGAGATAACTATGCAAACAATAATTCGACAATGACAATATAGTTTTACAATTAATATGTAAACCATAAACTTTTGGCTTGATTTTGTCATTATACTTTTTAGACTTTTGTTGCCAAATTTCTTGTGAATTCTGTGTATGAAAATATGCAAAATTTCTATGCCTTACACAAGTTTACTACATGCCATGTTCATGAGTTTGTTCCCCATAATTTACCACAAGACCACATAAAGCATTTAACAAGTAACACCCGCATGACATGTTTGTCATTGCATGCAAGTCATGATTTCATATCAGGAAATTGCTGCCAAAATTATCGATTGCAGACAGCGAAAAGCCTTGATGGCTTAAATGCAATAATTTATTAGGCCATTCACTCAGATGATACAGTAATTTGCGTAACAATAATGAGTGTAATTATCGTTGCCAGAGAAAATGATTTTATCTTGAATTTATGTTAATGAATCATTTGGTTGTGGTGAAAGACGCTAAATGGCATTATCAATGACTCCCCACTCTCACTGACACAAAATGATTATTTGCCATATTGGCTATAAGATTTATAGCAGAATACAGTCCTCAATCAGCAAATGATTGACTAAAACTTGTAACTAAACTGCAACAGAAGACAAGGATAAAAGCTGAAGGGCTTTTTAATCAGGAACAAGTAAAAATTAGAAATACTTGTGGGGAATTAAAAGAAAGTTCTTTTTCTTCTTTCCATCTAAAGTAAAAATACTGAAACATATTATGTTCTAATGTGAAACAAAGTTTTCTTGCTCTATATCTATAATAGATGAATTAATTAGTGGCTATAGAAGGACCGTTTTCATGTTTCTAGCACAGAGGAGCTCCAAGTTCGCATTTGCCACTCAAAAGGTAAGTTTGCGAAGCTGAAGACAAGATACACATATAATACATATGCACCGTCCCCACCAGCCTCCTGGAAACACTCACATTAAATATTCCTAAATGAACTTCTTCTGTGATTGACAAGAATGGTGAGGCTACTCACTACTGAGTCTTTTTAGATCTGTTTTTGGGTTTTTTGGGCTATGGTCTAAACCTTTTGATCAGCTGATGAACAGCCTAAGAGTTTAAATACAGTTTTCAATAAATTGCCTACTCTGTGTTTTGTCTCTTTGCTCCTGTTTCGTATTTTTTGCATTTTGAAGCTCTACGTACAACCTGGTTACGATCCACCGGCACAAAATGTGAATAGGCTACTTGTAATTTTTCCCCTTGTATTAAGATTTTGTTCAGAAGGACACGGTAGGGCAAGTACATGGCCATCACTCTGCCAAAGAAGTCATTCAACCTAATCCATGAAATACATCACTGTTACTTGTAGGTTATGACACTGCTGTGTCAAGGAAAGGCTAATCCACAGAGGCAAGGGGAACATCCAAATGTAAAAGAATAATTATTCATGCCTACTGTATTTGCCCATTTAAATGTTAATGGAAAGAAAGTGACCAAAATAAACCATTACCAAATCTCTGTGATTATTTTATAATTGTTTCTAAATAACAACATCACGGTCGTGTTACTTAAATACGTTGCATTTTATATGGCAACATTACATCACTATGGATCCTTTCAGGGTGATCATTTATGTGAGCAGTCCCATTATCACATTTTTTCAGTACAAGACTGTCTGGTAGTCAAAATCCAGAACTGAGAATACTTTTTATGTTAAATCATCCTCTTTACTTGGAATTGAAATAAACCTAAGAACAGCACAGGGAGAACAGATCATTGCGCCCGAGGTCAGTAAGCTTGTGTCATGAATTAAATACCTCACTAGACTGTGTCCTGTGAAAATAATAGTTTTATGGCTCATGCAAATTATATTCAAACAACTTTATTTTCTATTTTCATAAACTTTTAGTGCAGTTCATATGCATGAGATGACATTCAGGGAAATACATGCATTTACTCCCGGGGACTTCCTAGCACATCTTAAATAAGTAGCTGGAGGTGATGTTGAAAATCATCTCAGTAGTACCACATGCTGAAGAATGAAGCCATTAACCATTCATAAAACAAGTTACAAACCCCTGTGAAATGTCGATGTTCCTATACTGAGGCTACAGGTGGCTGTATAATACACAAACATTCATTCCAATCACATCAACAGCATTAGCACACAAAACAGGTAGAAACCGGTTGTTATTGTCAATTTGCCAATAGTGTGACCCTGGAAGTGGCTGTGCAGTCACACACAACAGACACAAACTCAGGTTAATGTGAGGGAAGGAAATGAGGTAAGCTAATGTGACTGTGAATATACAGAGAAAGTGGAGAGCTCTGTTCATTCACATGAACATTTGGCCTCTTATCTCCAAGTCCCTTTACCCAAACTAACCAAACTTGGCACATGGATAGTCAAGATAGGGGGATGGGTTACTATGGCAATCACCACCTAAGTTGCATATTAAGAAGTTCACAGCATTAATAATTGCAAAAAATTTTTCACCTATAGTACCAAAACTACTGTAGCTACAGTTGAAATGATTGAACTTTCACTTACATACATGTCTAGCTGTGTAATGAGGTTGAAAATATACCCGTGTTATTCATTATGCTTATTCCAAATATGCTGTAACCTTCATGAAAAAAAGTCAAGATAAATTTCAAAGTTTTATATCCAAAGTTTATTATATACAATATGTATAATATGAAACTCTTTATATGAATTAGGTTACGGCATCAATTTCTGCAACAAAACTATTTTGACCTGCACTGTATAAGCTAGTACAGCTTTGTTGTTAGTGTTTCCAAAAAGTGGGAGGGCAATGAGCCATTTCAGGGTTTATTGTTTTCAACTGCAGTCAACTTGGAGCTGTATGGTGGATTGCTAATGATCTGTGGTGGATCATTCTCAAATAAAAAAAAAAAAATTACAGCATATGCACAACTAGTTTCCTTGAAGACCAATTCAGCAATTTGCCCAGAAGCAGTTTTGCAAAACTACTGCACATTGCAGATGGAGCTGCAGCCTCTGTCTCCATATACCACATGTCGCTGATGCCTGGAATTAAAATGTTAAGTTGCCAACCATACAAGGTACAGATAATTGACTATAATGGTCAATTAACATGTAATAGAACATTTAGAATGATCTAACTTTTGAATGTTACAGAGTAGGTTGTGGGAACAGCTAAAGGTTGTTTAATGTCCTATGACTGCAAGGTAAGGGCAGACTTTTGAGTGAATTTTCGAAGTTTTGTTGTTACAAGCAGCAGTGTCACATGTCTCAAAAGTTCATGGAATCAAAGTTTTAAAGTGGTATGGAAAGCGTCATGTAAATTGGTTCATACATTGTCAAGTTATCACATCTTGTGTTACAAACAGTAGATTCACCTGTTCCAAAGGTTAACAGCATGCGGATTCTATAGTGGTCAATCACATTGACAAGTGTCAAGTAAATCGGTTCAGGCACTTTAGAGCCTTTGTGCCTTTTCTGCAAACTAGTAGGGCTGCTTATCCCAAAGAGTGGCAGGATCTTTAGAAGGTCAATAATCCTATGTCCATGACAAGTTTGAAGTAAACTGGTTCAGTTGCTGTCAAGCTACAGTATGGCTTTAACAAGGGAAGTAGATGTAGATGACACAGACATGGATATAGGATTGTTACACCAATATTTGCCTTTTTTGGTCGATAGTTGGTTGCCAAAATTTTTACTGCTGTATCTAAGTATCTATTTTTGTTATTATTCCATAAGACAGCCTAAGATCATATGTACAATTTTACGACCTCAAACCAAATTTCCTGAGGCTCCATATTTAAATCCGCCCCCACATACACCAGTATAACTCTTACCCCTGAACTAGATGCTGCTGTTGAGCATATGCTGTAAGTAATTATTAGGCAAGCCAAGAATAATAGTGTAAATCTGTACTGCAGAGACAACATGGCATTTAAAGTTATTCATGAGGAACTCTGGCCAGACAAAGGGGATCAGACCATGGCCAGAGCTATTCTCATTATGCTCTTATTTCAGGGTTTGGGGTGTAAAATTAGGTATATGCTCCAGTAGTGTAGTATAACTCTCTTTGGTTTTTCTGTTCCAATTCCTGCCGGTAAGCTTGACTAATCTTGTGCTTTACTGACATTGCCATGTCATTAAATGCCAACATCACCAAACTGATGGGCAAAGAAAATAGGTAATCTTTAATTCTGTGTTTGTGTATACAGTTACATGTATCAGTATTTTAAAATCATAATTGTTCAAATGTGCCATGCCTCTGCTTTTAATGTAAAAGGATATATTACGTGAGAGCAAATGCATAATCTTCCCTGAGGTGTATGGGTGCTGATGAATCCATCCACCTCTTACCGCTTCTCTGTGGGGTTGGGTCTCTGGGTCAGCAGCTTGAGCAGGGAAGTCCAAACTTCACTCTCCCCTGCTACTTCATCCAGCTTTTCTGGGGGACCCCCAAGACGTTCCCAGGCCAGCTGAGAGACGTAGTCCCTCCAGCGTGTCCTAGGTCTTCCCCGGGGTGTCCTCCCAGTGGGATGTGCCCTGAACCCCTCATCAGGTTGGCGTCCAGGAGGCATCCGGACCAGATGCCCAAGACACCTCATCTGGGTCCTCTTGACAGAGCAGAGCAGCAGCTCTACTCTGAGCCGCTTCCAGATGACTGAGCTTCTCACTTCATCTCTAAGGGAGAGCCCAGCCACCCTGCGGATGAAACTCATTGCAGCCACTTGTATCCTGGATTTTGTTCTTTTGGTCATGACCCCAATGTCATGACCATAGGTGAGGGTAGGAATGTAGATCAACCAGTAAATCGAGAGCTTCACCTTTTGGCTCAGCTCCTTCTTCACCCTGACGGACTGATGCAGAGTCTGCATCACTGCAGACGCCGCACCAATACGTTTGGGTCTGCCTGGTCTAACCAGCATCCTCCCCTACCATCGGCACCAACTCACTACTAGGTGGTTGGTTGACAGGTCTGCCCCCTCTCTTCACCCGAGTGTTGCTGCAAGCCACCGATACAACCACAAAGTCGATCATTGAACTGTGGACTAGGGTGTCCTGGTACCAAGTGCACGTAGAGACACCCTTATGCTTGAACATGGTGTTCATTATGGACAGTCCATGATGAGCACAGAAGTCCAATAACAGAACACCACTTGGGTTCAGGTCAGGGGGCCTGTACATCCCAATCACACCCCTCGAGGTCTCACTGTCATTGCCCCCATGAGCAATTCAATTTTAATTCAATTTTATTTGTATAGCACCAATTATAATCACTGATTATCTCTAGGCGCTTCACAATTGGAGGCTGAGACCTCATGACTATACAAACAATCATTTGCATTCACAACTATGGACAATTTAGAGTAGCCATTTCACTGAGTACATGTTCTTGGTTGTGGGAGGAAGCCGGAGTACCCGGAGAGAACCCATGCAGACACGGGGAGAACATGCAAACTCTACACTCTGCCTGGCATTGGGATTGAACCCAGCTGTGACGCATGAGTGCTACCCACTGCACCACTGTGTCGCCGAGTCCCCCAGCTGAATGATAGAGTCCCCATCAGGAGCATTCTCCAGCATCCCCTCTAAGGACTCTAAAAAGGGTGGGCACTCTGAACTGCTGTTTTGTGCATAAGCATGAACAATAGTCAGGACCCCTCCTCCTACCTGAAGGCGGAGGGAGTATACCCTCTCATCCACCAGATTGAACTCCAGTGTTCAGGTGTTGAGCCGGGGAGCAATAAGTATGCCCAAACCCACTCGTTGCCTCTCTCTGTGGGCAACTCCACAGTGGAAGAGAGTCCAACCCCTCTTGAGGACACTGGTTCCAGAGCCCAAGCTGTGTGTCGAGGCAAGCCTGACTATATCTAGCCAGTATCTCTCTACCTCATGCACCACCTCAGGCTCCTTCCCCACCAGAGAGGTGACATTCCACATCCCCAGACCCAGCTTCTGCTGGTCCTGGCAGACCCCCTCTCATGAGCCCATAAAAGCCCATGTCGCCTTTTTGGGCCCGGCTGAGCCCCATGGGCATAGGCCTGGCTACCAGACTCTTGCCAATGAGCCCCACCCCCAGGCCTGGCTCCAGGGGGGAGCCCGGTAACCTGACTCTGGGCGAAGGTACTCAGGATCCATTTTTGTAATCATCATGAGGGTCTTCTTGAGTTTTTAAATCAGTGAGGGACTTTTCGTTGCACACCATGCTTCTGCCTATATTCCTTTCTGGGTCTTAAGAGGACCAGGGCATGAAGACATTAATTCATGTGTTTCATGTGGTTTTCGTGTATGTGCATGTAGCCATGCATGTGTGTCTTGAGTACACAGCTTGAGTACTAATTATGTAAAAAAATTGTGCTCTCCATGTCAAGCATAAGAGGTGACTATAATCTCAGATCCTTCTACACCTCCTGAACAACACTTCAGAGGCCAAGATGGTATGATAACAACTATCTTAGCAGAAACCATTGCAGAGCTTTGTCCTTCCACTTTAAAGCCCCAGCATTATATGAATATTATCACCATGGCTCTCCTTCACCTCTGCCATTTCAGCAGCCCCAGTCGTGTTGGTGTGTGTGCATGTGTGTGAGCAAGGTTTTGTGAAACAGTCCTGAATGGAGCACATAACTATGCAGGAGTGTAACAGAGATGCATTATCATTCCCTGACTGTTGCTCAAGAGTGGAATATTATAGCCAGCCTCTACCTCTCAGGACAAGAGATGGGAACATCTGCCTGTCTGTCTGTCTCTGTGATTTGCCATAAAACCTAGGGATTCATAAAGCTTTGTATGAAATAAATAGATTACCCAGAAACTGTTTTTTTCTGCAGTGAACGTTGAAGAGAGCTCTCCTGCCACGAAGGGCTCCAGTTTTTGCAATAGTTGAACAGTTTTTGAAATATTTTCAATTTTAAAAATCATTTGAAGTGCCGAGTATCCATAGATGTTCTACCTTAATACCACCTTACTTCTTACAAAATTATATATTGTCTTGATACAGTAGCATTTGTACCTGAAAAATTAAATTAGCCCTACAAATCTAAGCATACGGGTCTAGTAGCGGCAGTGTGCTGCTTTGATGTATAAATGTTCCATATTCACATTCAAACATCACATTGCTGCATCAATCTAGATTTCCTCTCAGCAGACCTAACCAGAGACAAAATAGACCAATGCTTTATTGATTTTGTGGTATTGACTTTAATTGTCAGAGGGAATGTCTGACCGTGGTCTTCGGCTTTACTCCTTATTTTCCATAGGAATAGAATATGAACTAGATCAGTCCATGCCATTCTTTACTTCCAGAGCTACGGAAGTTATATTTACCTCTAATTTAAACCTTTTGAAGCCCATTTTATAGCAAGTGTAATTATAAAGTGTATTTCATGTTTTACCAAGAATATCATGTCTGGAGAAAAAAAAAAAAAATCCCATTTAATAATAATACTAATGATAATGATAAGGATAGATACGCTATTGCACATACAGTAGAAACCAAATATGTGTATGTACAGAACACGTCATCACATTTATAGATACCACTAATATTTTGTCAGACTTGTACCTCATCTCCACATCATTTTGACAAGCACATTCACTTGCATCTGTTCTCCTTCTACATAAGGTTTATTAGAGAATCTTTTATGCTAAACTGACATTCACACGGGCAGTTTATTGACTAGTTATTCTTAACACTTTCCAAACACACCCCTCCACCATACACACTGTTATGCAATGATGATTATCGACTTTATAATGCAGCTATCAGAGAAGGCAGTCTGCCCACCTTCTTCATATCTGTAAATAATACTTCAAACTACAGGAGACAAAATAATGCAAAAATGCCAGAGTTTGATAAAACTATGGATGTGCATATCCATCACTGAGACTAATGCAATACAAATCTCAATATATCAATATGCTTCCAAATAAACTATCCTGTCACAAGCTGCTTTCATTTGTAGAAAAGGCAAACTAATAAGGACAGTCATAAACTGCTGTAATTGGTAGTCTCACCATCTGAACACCTTCTACAGTAAATGTATTTTATATGTACATTACCAGTTTATGGTTTTTCTTTGCTCATTCTCTATAACACTGCAATGTCAGATATCTTTATATATGAAGAGGGAGTTGGTGGATGTACTTTCAGATACAGTATCACTCACCAGTTTTCATGGGTCGGGAACCTGTGGGAGGGAGGCAGACTGTACTGCAGTCCACATCCTTGCACCTTTGTTTTTTCAGTGAAGCCACTTGAATTCATTGTAATTTGTGTGTAGCTGCATGGCACATTTACACTCAATTATGATTAGAGGCATTTTTCCAACAATTTTTACCATGCAAAGTGATCCAAAATACAGTGGAACCCCATTATACATGTTTAATCCATTCTGACGTCATGCTCATGACATATAAAAGTCATGAGGCGGGACCTATTTTCCCATAGGAATACATGTAAAACCAATTGATCCGTTTCAAGACCAATGAAAACTCCTGTAACTCCTGTTACAGGGCCTGTTGCCTTAAGTGGGTGTGACAATGCAAATCTGGAGTGTAATGTGCGCGGAGATGATGCAACACAGCCTACTACGTTTATTAGCCACCTAGCATCAGCCACGGGATAGTCAATGAAAACAAGAAAAGCAGTTAACAGAGTTTATTGAGGCACAAGCAGAAAAGAGATGGCAGAATGCAGAAGCCATATGGAGCT
>JAQQAE010020149.1:0-10761 GCA_029823295.1 Pseudamia nigra | reverse complement strand
ACTAGTGGAAACGCTCCCAAAGCGAGCTGAGTCGAGCCGAGCCGAGCCGAGTAGGTACTAGTGGAAAAGCGCCATAGTCGTCTGGTACACGCTATTGGCAATTCATTCCGTACCTCGCACACAGCTGCAGACCGCCAACACGGCTCACCCCCGGGAACTGGCGCCATCTATTGACATTGATTGCGTTGTGACACACATGTCCACCAATGATAAAAGTCGCCAAGTGGGAGTCGTGACATTGCCGAGACTGAGCCGTGGCGATTCAGCATGTTGAATTGGCACGATTTCTGTCGGGACGACATTAAGACTGAAAAATCTGGGTCGGCAACCGCCGCACATCAAACCGAATTCCAGTAGAATTGAGACGAGTCGCGTTTCTCTACATGCGCCCGGCTTTAAGCTCACAAAACATTACAAGACTCTCGCTCGTTACGCTTTATAGACACATTGATGAATAAAATAGAGGTCTTGGTTGTAAACACAAATCATGGCCAGTTCACAGGCCTCTGAGGACTGGGAGATACAAAAAGATGCAAAACAATTGTAAAATGCAAAACAATTTCGAGTTAATTTTGCGGTAATGTTAAACCGCAACCTAAAACTTTATGCCAGGATGAAAGTAGCCTGCGCGCTCCTGGAAAATCAGTTTGAGGAAAGTTGTTTGGATGTGACCAGCCAGCCCACCCAGGCCGGTTGGAGAAAACAACCTGGTCTGATCTCACACAAAGAGCTGGCTTTGACTTTGAAAGGAAGACCGTTAAGAGTGAGAGCGAGGAAATGAAAGAGGAGGAGGTGGCGGCCTCTCGCTGACTCTCAGAATATCATTAGCATGAAACCAGGCCGCATCGCAGGAATCCCTGTTATTTTGACATCCAAACACACGGTTTTGTCCAAATGTAGGCAAAACCCACCATGTGAAATCAGACCCTGGTTGAGTTGTATACGATTTTCTTCACAGTCAGTTGTGTCTGAGATGTGTAAATTCAGTTTTTGAATTTCCTATTAAAAGTTGCTATAACATAACCTTTATTGTCAATACTGCTGCCCATTCCTGTCGCATGCTGTAAAGTAATAACTGAAAAATGGAAAAATTGTGTTATCTCACAGATTTGTTGATGGCAATAGTTCCCAGAATTTATCAGTTCAAGACCCAAAACAAAATGTGGCTTTTCCCTTAGAAACAGCTCCACTTTGGGGAAAATAAAATCATAGCATTTTTTTCCCCTCTTAAATGTAAAACTTAATTCTGCATCATGTACATATTATTAACTTTTGTTGATTTTGAAGTAATATTTTCAAGGTTAACAAAATAAAAGTTAAGAAAATGAATGAAATCCCCAAAATGAACAAACATAAAGTAAAACAGAAACATGCCCAACAAAATAGGCGGGTGATCTAATAGAAGTGTATGACTATACTTTTTAAAAACCACTTTGCAATAAAATTAAGTTATTTATTAAAACACACTATAAATCCAATCAGTATTGTGATAGTATCAAAATAAGCAAGGCCCACAAATAAATCTGATATCCACCCAAAGAGCCACATCTGCCTATAAACGCCGACTGTAAACTTGTTTAAATGAGGATTTGTTGCTCAGAGAAAGCCGACCTGTCATGTCCTCTTCAGTTCTTCCACCCATCAGCCCGTCTCCTCCCTCAACATCACCCCCTTTTCTCATGCACCTCCCCCAGTTAGCATGACAAAAGCCCGACTTTGTCGGCAGATTCTTTTGCGTTGTGGAGCTGATCTCATGTAAATCAATAAGACGCCCTGACTCCTTTACCGTGCACCTAAACTCTGAACGCAGTCTTATGGCCCCTTTATTCTCTACGCAAGTGCGTCGCTGGCATTTATACTACAACGTGTACTTTACATTGGCGTGAATGTACACAATGCATCCACTAGTGGATTTCTCTCTGAAAATACTGTACTAAGCGAAAAACTTTTTGGCACAAGTCATTATGCTCTCAAACATTTTATTTGTTCCTTCTAATGAGTGATCTGGTCCATCTTTAACTTTTTTGCTCCATTATTAAGATATTATGGCAAGTAATACAACATATGACTGCCGTGCTGGGGTTTGATTACATGTTGCTACGGTAGTCGCACCTTTGTATCTTCTATTTACTCAATATGTTCAGAGTTTTACCTGAGATACATTCGACTGCAGTTGTGGGTAAGTATTTACATTAGCAACATGTAATATGACTTTGTTTAACACTGCTTGGTGAAGTTTTATTGCATGTGTAGGCTAGTTGGTTAGTTAGCTTCCCCTACGCGCCGCTGGCACCACCACCATTTGTACAAATATGGTCGCATCCTGTTTTGTCTCCGAGATGACACTAATATATACAGTCTATGGCACAGACTGTCCTCAAAAAGTTGAGCCATTTCTGTTAATCTTTCAGTGTTTATGTTGCGTTATATTCTTCCGCCACAATAGCTGTATTGCGGTAGAGCGCCCCCACAATTTCCGATGGCACTGCACTGTTTTCTACGTTGAGGACGGATCCATAAGCCCCTCGGATACGTACAATGCAGATTAAAGGTATAGCCACACAGGCTGCACCTTTAAGTCAAGCTCGTACAGTACGTCTGTTCTTTTTTTTTTTTTTTTTTTTTAACCTGTACCAGATGTTGAAGGATCCAAAAATCTCCTCCACATTGGGCTGTTTTAACGAAGCTGTGGGGATCCAGGTATGAGGGGGGGTGGTGCTTATTCACTCTCGATGTGGAAAGCTCTTCAGTGGTGATGAAACGCAAAAAAAATTTTTTCTGATTTCCACATCACGTGACCCGTGTAATAGGGGTTCCCCTTGCTCCTCCTTCCCCACACCTCCTCACTCACCCAGTGGCTGCTCACACAGTGCACTTTGGGTTTTGGTGATTTTTCAAAACGTTTCAAACCTCCTTGTTGTAAAGAGTCATTTCCAATCCGCCACCTAGGGGCCTGTAAAACCGGTACTGTAACACCCTGTATTTTAAACATGGATAGAGTTGGGCTCATGAACAAGGTCCCGTGTAAGAATGTGCTTAAGAATCAAAGTTATGACACTTAATTGCATCCCGTTATGTTTTTAGTGTTGCTTTTTTCCTGCCTCTCTTTCTGTCCATCTCTTACCGCTAATACTTCCCATTTTATTGACTGATTACATGCTGTATTAGAGACGTGTCTGCGCCCTCTTGGCGCGTCATCACAGCACGACTGTGGCAGATGGCTGCGCTTCCTGCTTCGGTATACTGCTCTGAACTCTGGGGGATTGAGTCTCCAGGGAGTCGGGTGTGTGTTTAGAAAGATGGAAGGATAGAGAGGCATGCACGTCAGTCTGTATCTCACCATTGTACTCGTGTTTGCAGTAATGAGCCCACCGTCCCGAGGGAAATGAAGTTATTATTAGTCATTATCGCCCTGACAGCTGGGGGTTTTATTAGCTAGACACGGTGAGGTTTCTCATCACCGCCGTAATCAGAAGGTAGAACCTTGTTCTAATTGAGTTTGGGTTCCTGTTGATTGGTCATCACCAGCGCCTTGATGTGTCACATCTCCACAAACCAGACAGATCGGACAACTGATCCGTTGAACAATAATAATAATAAAAACAAAACAAGCTAATGAAAAGAATAGCTTAAAGAAATACCTATACTATAAATATCCTAGATCTGAGCTGCCCACACTTTTTTTGGCTTTTTAATAAAGGTTTTTATGTTTTGGGGGGGGGGGTGGAAGCCATTGGAAAATTGAGGTTAAAATGGGACTTTCTGAGGCTATCTGAGAGCGTCTACGCTCTTATGAGAGCAGCCATGGCTAGGGCTAGAACAACATGCCGCCACAGTCAGAAAAATCAAATTTGGGTCGTTTTTGAAACTTCTGGTAGTCTATTTACTATGACTGAGATATTTTTGGAATGATTATACCATTTTTGATGATTAGACACATTGTCATCTGGTGTCACTATGATATTTTTGTGGGGAAAAGATCATTTTGAAAAAGATTGCATGTTATGTCAGTAGCATATAACAGTTACCAGTAGTAAGTGCATGGCATGTAACTTGAGGTTAAAAAAATACTGTATTTTGCTAAGGGGGCCCACGTTGTGAGTATGAGGTCCCTTGTCCCCCAGTTTAGAAAAAACCCTCGTGTGTGTCTCATTACATGTGGTGTAAAAGTAACAGCATTTCAAAAAAGGAGCAGTAGAATATGGCAGTGGTTGTGTGATGGTCTGGGGGCTGTTTTACGGCTTCAGGGCCTGCAAGACTTGCTGTGGTAAATGGAACCATGAATTCTGCTTCTACCAAAAAGCCTGAAGGAGAATGTCCAGCCATCTGTTGGTGACCTCAAGCTGAAGTGCACTTGGGTGCTGCAGTCCACCTCTGAATGGTTTAAGAAAAACAAAATGAAGATTTTGGAGTGACCTAGTCAATGTCCTGACCTGAATCTGATTGAGATGCTGTGGCATGACCTTAAAAGGGCAGTTCATGCTCAAAAACCCTCCATTGTGGCTGAATTACAACAATTCTAGAAAGATGAGTGGGCCAAAATTCCTCCACAGTGGCTGTAAGAGACTCATTGCCAGTTACCGCGAGAGCTTGAGTACAGTTGTTGCTACTAACGATGGCTCAACCAGTTATTAGGTTTAGGGGATGAGCACTTTTTCTCCCGGGGCCATGTAGGTTTGAATGTTGGTTTTCCCCTTAAAAATTATAGCCTTTGTTTCAAATAGGGGCGTCAAACTCATGCCATGGAGGGCCGAGACCCTGCAGGTTTTACTTACAACCAGCCTCCAACCAGCACATTTTACTGGTCTCCGGCAACTGAAACCTGAAACGGCATTATTAAATAATTTTTGGTCTGAATCGGTGCTTACAGGCTTATTTGCCAATTTGTTAGCGTGTTGTGTTTTCACACAGTATATGCCACAACTAGGAGCGAGTATGATGACGTTATTGTCTTCTTTGACATATTAATCTTTTCTTTCAGAGCCTCCAGTTGTCCAGCAGTTAAAACGAACCTTCAAATACTTCAAAGACTACAGACAGGTGAGAGGACATATTTCACTTTTTTTCAAGAGTATCAGCTGGAAGAACTGTGTTCACAACATAAACTGTATAAATAACTGGACACAGTGACCATTTTGAAGGCCAATCAGGTTGTCACTTCCTGGACGACATATTGCAGCCAAAAACAGTTTGTAACCATATTTGGACAAACAGCAGCGGCACCACGTTACTTATTAAAGGGTCCAAATAAAATGTTTCAGACCATGATGACCCATGAAAAAAATGTATTCGCTTAGTATTTTCAGATATCAGTCGAATTTATCTCTATGGGGGAAAAAAGCTTCTTGGAGCCGGACGATTGGTTCCCCAGCGGCCAAGCGGTGGGGTTGCAACTTAAAGTTACTTGCACATTGGCCTCACTGAACAGCCCCAGTCATCACTTCCTGGTTCACAGCCAGTGGAGAAAATCGTTAAACAGTTATTGAAGGCATGTGATTTTCCTTTGGCTACCTATCCAGGAAGCTTCTTCAGTTTTTGAACTGAAGAAGCTTCCTGGATAGGTAGCGGAATGTCTTCAAACCAAATTTCCAGTCCAATCAACGGAAGGAAAACCACACGCCTTGGATACCATGACCTGGACGACTGAGAATCTTCAGACATGTTCACATTATTGAGTTGACTAATTATACGAGGTCTGGACAGTATAATGAGTTTTTAGCCTCACAGTTGTCAAGCTAGTATGTCTTTTTTACCTGTAAGACATGTCGAAGGAATCTGAAATACAAGCTGTCTCTCCTCAGCCATCCTGTGGTTAGATAAGCTACAGTTGCTAGCTCCGTGGTACCAACATCTGACTGTTTTCATCTCTGAGCTTGAACACCTACGAGGTTCCAAGCAGTGTTGGCTGGCAGGTCACACGTCCAATCCTTCAGATAACATTCATCCATGTTTTTGTCTCGGTTGAATGAAAAAACGCCTTCCTTAATCGCCGTGATATTGACCGTCTGTGTGAAAGTACTCGATACATAACCAGCAGTTTAAAAAATATGATGTGGAAATTAGTCACACAAAAACATACTGGGTTTGTATTCTCTATTTACTTTATAATAATAATGATAATAACAAAATAATTCTAAATAATCAAATGCAGTTTTTTGGAGGCACAGGGGTTAGTGTTGAGCATTTTCAGTAGAAGGACCACTCGGAGCAGAATTGCATGCCAGTTTTTCGAGCATCACTGATGTGAGTTTTCAGTCCAACGTGTGTGGGGTGGGCCTTCCTGAATCTGTAAGTAAATATGTTTCTGTTCTTAGATGATCATTGAGCCGACGAGCCCGAAGCTGTTACCTGATCCTCTGAAGGAGCCGTACTACCAACCCCCGTACACGCTGGTTTTGGAGCTTACAGATGTCCTGCTGCATCCAGAGTGGTCGGTACGTGTGCTGCATAATGAATGGGCCGTACACAGCCCTTCTTTAAGGACACGATATCCTCCTATCTCTGATTTACTGCTCTGTGCTTGTAATAAACAAAGTTTTAGAAATTTGTTTCACTGCAACTTCGAGTCTGTTAAGTTTTTATGCCTTTGTGTCGGATTCAGAGGGACTTGTCTCAAGATTTCACAATTTATTCTGGAAGACGGTGTTAAAAATATTGCAGCCGGTTCTCCCACTCAAATGAGCTAGTCACCGAGGAGCAAGAACTTTGGCTCCAAAATGAAGCCGTTGTGAAAATCTGTAAAAGCTGTGATACCCCTGATTTACACAAGACGCCGCTGCAGAAATTCCTGACTGATAATGCCTTAAAAATACAGTATTTTTTTTTTTCCTGAGTCATTCTGAGGCCTGTGTCACAAAGCAGGATTATGGGGTTAGCACGCTATCTTCTAGCTGCTCCCATAAATTCTGCTGCCATAAAGATGGTATACCTCCAATCAGGCAACCTCAGGCATAAAACAAACAACACAATCAGATGCTTAATATTGATCGTACACTCACACATTGACACAATTACAGGATATCGTCTCTTTCTTCCTGCTTTTGCTTCAGCAACAGGTTTTTTTTTTATTTTTTATTTTTTTGGCCCTTTTAATATTTTAAATTCCTCAAATTTGTCTAAATTATAGTTGCTTGTACTGATAAGGAACATGCAGGTTGTCTCATCCGCTCATGACTGTGATTGGTCGTCCGGTGACAGTGCTGCTTTGTTTTTGTTTGGTGTTTTTTTTCTGTCAATTCATATCCTGCTTAGTGAGCCCACTCAACCTGATTTTTGTTTAGCTTTGACTAGGATTGACAACAGTGGAATTACCACTTAAAGTTACCTCCCTATTGGCCTCGCTGAGCAGCCCCGGTCGTTCACCCCAATTTTTTTCCCTTCCTCTGTGTCGCCCTCCGTTTTTACAGGCATTTCTTCCTCACCGTCTTTGTCCTTGTACCCTCCCGCAGTAAAAAATCCTTTAAACCGGTCTTTTGCCAATCATACAGAAACAGTTTCACACATCAAACACTAAAGCGCAGACATGGATTAAACCTGGGTCGCAGCTGGTTTATTGGACAGGTGACGGATACGAAGCGGGTTCGAGATGTGTCCCCCCACCTGTTGACTTATGCTCTTATCTGTGTTTATTCTACACACACACATTTTTTTCCGTGTACCTGACAAGTGTCCTGAAGCTGTAATATGACACCTGCCATTTGTTTGAAGCAAACAAACACAAGCACATCTCAACTTTCTAACCACAAACACCTGCCTTCCTGTCAGACATACACGCACTGTTTTAACTGTCGCCATCATTTTATAGGCTGCAGATAAAAATGGTTGATGTCCTGGTGTCTGAGGTCACATAGACGGCTAACACGACCTGACACGAGTACGACGGCTATGACCTCTGAGCATCTCTGCTGTTGCCTTCACATGCAGGCAGTGTGATTAAACTGAAAATCACCACCTTACGTATCGGACAAATTCAGTCGCCCAGAACCGTGTGTCACCAAAACGGACTCAAACATAAACGACAAAGTCTTCTAAGTTGTAAATGTTGCACGGTGACGTGATGTCCTCACGTGCAGACGTATTTGTGTCTCAGTGTGTACGCAAAATGTAAAACGCAAGCGGTGTTTGTGTCCAGTTGTCAACAGGTTGGAGGTTTAAGAAGCGTCCAGGCATCGATTACCTCTTCCAGCAGCTGGCGCCTCTCTACGAGATTGTCATCTTCACAGCCGAGACTGGCATGGTGAGACGCATCCTTCTTCTTCTGTTGTCGTCGAGTCGTCATTGCTGCTCCTGTTGTTCACAGGTTTACCGTTCGGAGGTGGAAGCTGCCGCAACGAAGCGAGTTATTGTTAAACATGGCACATGCCAGTTTAAGGACTGTCTCAATAAAAATTGAGATATTGTGATCTACTGAAAGACTCATATCTGATGATTATTTTGTGATGATCTGCTATTGTTCTTTCTGATGATGACTCTGTAGATTTATTTAATGTCTGTTTTAATATTTTGTTCATTTTGTGGTTGTTTTGTTAATTTTATTAATTTGGTGATAGTGAAAGACGCGCCAGAACAGGTGGCAGCAAACTGACACAGCTCTCTGGACTGGCTCCACGTCTTTATTTATTTGTTTTATTTTTTGCACAAACACTGCATTTTTTGTGTTTGCAATTTTAATTGTGTAGTGCCAAACATAATGGACGATTATCTCTAGGAGCTTCATGATTCAAGGCCGAGACCTCATGACTAGACAGAGAGCAAACCCAAAAGAACCACCGAGAGCAAGACAAGGGTGACAGAAGAGAAGAACCTCCAGAAGAACCAACGGCTCGGGGTAGGCGGCCATCTGCCTCGACCGGTTGGGGTTAGTGGACAGAGGAGAGACAAAAGACAAGGGTAGAGATAGAAAAACAAAACTGCCTCGTCTCAGAACACAAATGCATCCTATCAAAAGGGACAGAGTCAGCTGTTTGTCCTACAGAGGTCCAGGTCCTTTGACAAGACGCTTACACATCAGAACTGAAGAAGCCAGTTGAGCGCGTAGCGAAACATCTTCAAGAAAATGCGGGAAAAACCTACAAGATGCTGGATGTTTGTCCAGTCAGTGTTTGCGAGTGCATTCTTTCGCCGTGCTTTGCAAGGAAGGCAGTATCAGGCAAAAATCTGTGAAATTGCTGGGCAGACTTTTTTTGAAACTGCTGCTTGGGGTGAACGGATGCACACAGAAGAAGTTGGAGGACACCATGGCCAACCCAGACCATCCTCTTCACCTCATTCTGGCCAAACAGAGAAGCAGCTGCCGTGGACGACGAACATCACTATGCGAGAGATCCTTCTTCCCCCACTGCCACCAGACCGTTCAACACCCCAACTGATGACAGGCTGAAGAGATTTTTTTCAGGGTGACATGTTTGTAGTTTTTCACTTTTTTTGGACATTTTTCTAAATGAATGTTGTGTATGTGTTCTTGTTTGTGTGTCCAGACAGCATATCCTCTGATTGACAGCATCGATCCTCAGGGATTCGTCATGTATCGTCTTTTCAGAGATGCAACACGTTACATGGAGGGGCATCATGTGAAGGTATGAGATATGTGTGCGTTTTGGAATTGTTCCATCTGGGAATACTGCTCCTTCCACTGCCTTAGGAAGACTTCTACTTTTTCTTAGATATCACTGGGTTTCCGAAAACAAATCTATTTTCCCTGGTCTGCCATATTTATTGTTAGTTCTAATGTGAAACAGCTTTGGAAAAAACTATTAAACCGCCAGTGATTTTCTATAGATTTTTTATAACTCGTTACCTGTTGGGATTCTGTGCCTGGAAAACTAAGAGTTTGGTTATTTGACTAAAAAAAATAGGCTTGTACAATTAAGTGCAGCACAATCATAATTGAACAAATAGCCTTGTCCATTTAGATAATTAAAGTAGGAACATAATCACTAATTAAGGGATAAGATGATCAAGTGGCAATGCCAGTTTGCTTTTTTAGTAAAAGATTCCAATATATTAGCAGCTCATCTGACAGCAATAGGAATACAACCCAGTGCAGATGGGACATTGTATAAAACGTAAATTAAATCAGAATGCAATGATTTACAAATCTCATAAACCCATATTTTACTCCCAGTGGAACATAAACAACACATCAGATGTTGAAGCGGACATATTTTTACCTTCCCCTGGAAAATATTGGCTCCTTTTGAATTCGATGGCAGCAGCACATCACAAAACACTTCGCACAGCGGTTTCCGGAAGGGATCCTGAACCCGTGCAGTGCCATGTTGAAGGCCTGAAGATCACAATCATCCAGTTTTGATCTTCGGCCTTATTTGTTTTTCTCTGAATCTTTGGATGATATTGTAGTTTGCAGGTGGTGGGATCTTTGCAGTTTTATGTTGAGGGACATTTTTCTGAAATTGTTTCACAATTTTTTAGCACAGTTTGTTGCAGACTGGTAAACCGCTGCACATCTGTACATCTGTGTGGTTCTGCCTCTCTGAAATTCTTTTTACTGACCTGTTACCAAGGAACAACGACGTGGGCTGTTCAGTGAGACCAATGTGGAAGTAACTTTACGTTGTAATTCCACCGCTTGGCCACTAGGGAACCGATCGTCTGACTCCAAGAAGCTTTTTTTCCCATAGATACATGTGATTCTATCTGAAAAAACTAAGTGAATTCATTTTTTTCATGAGTCATCATGGTCTCAAACGTTTTATTTGGATCCTCTAATAAATAATGTGATGATCCATCTTTAACTTTTTG
>JAQQAE010020148.1:0-10761 GCA_029823295.1 Pseudamia nigra | reverse complement strand
GGTGAGATGGAGGCAGATGATTCGCTGTGGCGACCCCTGAAGGGAACAGCCGAAAGGAAAAGAAGACACACAGTATCAAAAATCAACAAAAATGACATTGTATGCAGTGCAGTTTTTAGGGATGCAAAAAGGAACGTATCTCACCATCCTTCACCTCTGCTTTGACCAATTTATTAAGAAAAGTTTAGCTTTTGTAGAGGATGTAAAATCACATAAAAACACTGAAACCTGAGACATCATTGAAGAAATTATTTTACTGCTTCTGTTGAAAATCCCTGCACTGCTTATTTGCTTAGTAATGATTAAAGGATATGAGTCATGATGTGCTCAGTAATAATACTCTATCTGAGCTGATACTGTCTTATGATTATTAAGGAAAATCCATGCGTTTTCTAATGAGACATGTGCATCAAAGGCAGAAGGAGATGAGTTTAAGGCAGAATGTGTACAGGTTTAATGACTCCAGAGCCCCATTTTAGCACCACTAAAAGGAAAACAATAATATGACTGTGGTTTTCAGATTTCATGAGAGAATCCACGTGTTCTTGTTCATAATCTTGTTTTTTTCTTAAGCCGCAGCCTTCACATCAAGTGGAAAGCTGGATAAACATGCTGTTCTTGGTAAAATTCGGCTCCATTAAGTGGACACTAAAGTACAAACAAACTGGTATTGGATGTTACGGAAAAGGTTCTAAAGTGCTGCAAAAATAAAACTTACTCCTGCCTGATCAAATGTAATCTCTGATGAAAATTCCAGACATTTTAAGACCTTTTGCATCAAAAACTTAATTTAAGATGTTTTAGGAGTTGTAAGGGTTAGAAGGGAGGCTGGTTTGAAAGGGTATGTAGAGCTCCTGTGTGACATTTCATACCATCTGATCAGACGTTGATAAGAGATTTGGAAAATATACAAATAAGAATACACATAGAACTGCTTCAGGCCGAAACATGAGGCTGCTTTTACTTTCAGGTTTGTTTGAACATTGGAGGGTGGGTGGGGGCATCGCTGGATCCTACTAGAAATTTAAGGCATTTAATATTTTGAGTAAACAGATTTCTGTCTAGTCCCTTGGTGTCCTGCACAGGGGTCTGCTTTTATTATTATCCTCCCACTCGAGTGAAGTGAAGGGTGGGGAGACCTCCGAATGTATGTGTCCGTGCTCTGTATCTCCAAAGTCTCAGGATCCGAACTAACCAAACTTGGCACATGGGTAGTCAAGGTAGGGGGAGGGTTACTATGGCAACCAACACCTACTGTGCATAATTACAAAACAATATTTTGACTTATAGTAACAAAACTATTGTGGGTAGAGGTACCCAATTTTAATATGTGACAGATTAGACTCTGGGACACCTTGCACTCATCAAATAACCTTGACTTTAACCTTGAAGATCAGTACACTGTTCCGTACCATGGTAGTCACTCTTTTCTTGAAATTATTTCCCATTACTTTTCCAGAACATGTTCAATTCAATTCTATTCTATTTGCATAGCGCCAGTCATAATCACTGATTATCTTTTGGCGCTCCACAATTTGAGGCTGAGACCTCATGACTATACAGACAGAGAATCATTTTGCATTCACAACTATGGACAAACAAGTTATCATGACACAGACTACATATCCCTCCGGCCCGCCATGCTTACACTCGCAGACCAAGACTCTTCGACTGAAAGCTGTTAGTTTTGTCTCTACAGTTAGTGCTTTTTGGAAAAAAGAAGTCTTTGTGTAGTGACAAAGTCAAATGGAAACGCTGTGTAGCAGGACTGCTCTGAGGGGGGCATGCTAATTTGATTGGCTGGTAGCGTCATGTAGGGCGCGATGCCGGCTAGAGGCAGACAAGCGCTGTGCCTAAATGTTGTCATTGAATGATGCAGTTGAACGTGTGACAACAGACATGCATGTGGTTTGTGTTCACTCACTAGGTAGAGAAGCAGAGACAGGAGAATTAATTATCCAGGATATTTGACTTTTTTTCAATTTCAAGGTCGTCCATTCATCTGTCTGAACGTTCAGCTCTGTGTCAGTCCCTGGACCCAAACTAACCAAACTTGGCACATGGATAGTCAGGGTAGCAAGTCGTTCAAAACAGCTGTTTTGTTGTGCAGATGTACACCAAGATCTTATGATGATGGCGTGACACTGAATGCATCTAAAATCAAAGACTTGTTTACTGAAATCGACTACTATTGCTCCATTGCTCTGTGTCTGCAGCTAAGTAACAGAAATACACAGGAACTATCCTGGATGACAATGCTACATTTATTTATTACACGAGGAGACGACCTGGACATAGCTGTTGTTGAGGAAGCTTCAAATCTTCAGCACTGACTGTTACATGTTGAAAATATTCCGTAGCTCTTGCAGTGAGTCAGTCTTGTCTTTTTGGCAGACAGAGCTGCTGGTTTGGAAACCTCAGTAAAAAATACACAAGTCTGTTCGGGTAAAATAGAAAATGTCAGAAAATCACTGGAATGAACTTAGATGATCTTTGTGACCTGCACCTGATAAAAATCTTCCAGGTCATTGTGTCTGAATGACCAAAGTGGAGGTTCTATGTTCCTAGAGCCCCAATGACTCAGAGAAATTATGTTGTTTATTCCTTTGATTATTGGCTTTTTAAACTAATTCAATTGGATTCAAGGTTCAGATATTTGTTTTTTTTGTCTACTGGTTACTTGTCTACATCTTTCATTTGCTTCCTTTTTCATGGATGTTTAATGTATTTATTAAATTGACTTTGTGTGAGACAAATTGGCCATGGAGGACATCAAAGCTTAAATTTAAGAAGGGAATTAAAAAGGAATGACTTAATCAGGAAATATGAAAAAAATGAACAAAATTGGACAAAAAAGGAAGAAAACAATTTCAAAAATGAACAAATGGTCAAGAGAATGAACAAAAATAACAAAAAGGCAAGAATAGAAAATGGAGTGCAAATGAAAAGTCTTTAAAAAGATAAATAAAAATGAATGAGTATAGAAAAAAAAACAGGCAACACAGTAGAAAATAAAATAAACAAAATGGCCACAACTGGGCAGAAATGAACAAACTGATCAAAATAAGCAACACAATGAACAAAAATGAATAGTGTAGGCAAGAAAATTAGCAAAATTTACAAAAAAAAATCTAAACATTGGATATCAGATTTATCACTTTGTTTCATCCAGCACCCAGGAAGTCTCACGAGGACGTCTTTTTTCTCTACTTAGGTGCGATGTCTTACCAAGGCTGCTAGCTATCAGTCACTCCTGAAGAAAACTCCTCAAAGAAGAAAATGCTTTCACGGTGTTTACGTTAAGACAAACAAACTTCTCTGGGAAACTGCCACCGCCTGCAGGGTGCGCTGCAGAAAGGGGAGTCTACTTCCTGTGACCTGCTTAAATAAACAACTTCACGCAGGAAGTTAAAGAGTGACCTGGTAGAGAAAATAAACTCACATCATGACATTTATTTAAACAATTTCATCATAAATAAAAAGCATTCAGAGCACAGACTTCATTATCATTTGAACCTATGCTCATTTCCACCATAATGCGATTGCACCTGAAAGTAATATTCTTATATTTGTTTGACCCTCATTATTGGATTATTTGACTGTGAAAACCTACCATTAGCATCTGGAATCACATACATTATAAGTTCAATAGTTATTCACCAGAAATAATATTTCCATAATGGAGGTCTTCTTCTGGAGCTACCTCCTAAAGCGGTGAACATACGGTACATCAAATCCATGGACACATTATTGAATCAACAGACTTTCTGCTACAGTTTGGTGTCAGTTTTTTTGTCTATATCTTTATTTACTACTTTACAGTAGCTAATTTTCCTCAACCCCTGTAAGCATAAGCATTCTGGATCATTATATCCAGAATATTGCCCATATCTGGATCAAATGTTGTGGTTTGATAGAATCTATTATGTTGTGTCCTGTGTTTTCTGGCTAAATGTTCTGGGTGTTATTTGTTGTGTTACATGGACAAATATTGAATTTGGCCCCATTTCTTTCCTCACCAGTGTGGATCCATTCGTTGATCCTAAAAAAAATTCCATCCAAATCTGTTCATAACTTTTCAAGTTATGTTGTGAACAAACAAATAAATAAACGCTGACAAAAACATAACCTCCCTAATAGAAGTAATGATTCCCACTAGATAAGATCAGAATTTGTTTTAATGCAGAACACATAAAAATACTCATATCACTGATCAAACACCAAGTTCAATTGCATAATCTCTTCCTGATGCAGAATATAAGAAAGGTCCTTCTTGTAAATCAGTGTCTCACTTATCTGGAATAATACAGAAACGAGCAGGTTTTCAAAAAATGCCGCTAAAATATGTAAACTTGTGTGTGGATATAAAACGTATCCACTTGATCTCATGTGCTCTATTAAAAATCAAAATGGTGTCCCTCACAAAGAACCCCTGGTTACACTACATATGATTCATGATTAAATATGTCGACACAACACCGATATGGTAAAACTTAGGATTTCCAATATAAGAAGCATAGAAATGTGTTTTATCTTGACTAAAAAAGCTACTCAGCCATTATCGTTTGCACATGACTGTATCCTGTTGTGGGTTGACTATGATCGTTGCACGCTGCTCTACCTGTTGTGCTGTTTGCAGACGTGAGGGGAAGCCCACCACTGAGCTGTTCCCCTTCCCTAACATGCTGCACACGTTTTCATCTGTTTGCATATGGCGCCTTCGGTATAACACTTTCTTGTGCGGTTTGATTGAATGATTACGGCCACAAAGGTCCTTCTCACAATGAAAGTTCAAACTATCAGCTGACCTGTGTAAATTACATTTAGCGTGAGGCTGCTACAAATTAGACCCCCCTATTCTCCTTGTGATGTCAACAGAATGGAGGATGCCAAGAGGAGTGGGGCCTTGGAAATGTGTCCTACCAAGGTTGAGGCAGTTCATTATCTTGGCCGTGTCCACGAGGTGCAGGCAGAGAGGGATGGCAGATGCTGCAGCTGGAGAAAATTCCATGATCACGGGCAAAGGCAGGGGGTTTTATGAGCTTAGATAAAGCAAAAAGACTGTATTTACCTGGATCAATGTTAAAGGTGCTTACAGTGAAGGGTGGAAGTTTCATTTAAGCGTTTACGATATCCTGTTGGACAGTTTGAAAGTCAGTTATTTTCTGTGTTCTGGTGAAATTCTGGTTCAAATGTCTGGTCTGTTCTGTGTGTGTGTGAGGGGAACAAAATGAACAAAAGCTAATAAAAAATGAAAAATGAATGACTGAATAAAGTATTTAAGAAAATAAACAACAATAAATAAAAAATGCACAAAATAATTTAAAAAAAATGAACAAAATATTATAGATTCCTTTGTTCATTTTCCACCCCTTAAGCTTCACAAAAGTCGGGGAGCCTATACCCGCTGATTTAGGGTGACGACGGGGTACACGCTGGATGAGTCGCTGGTTCACTGTGGGGCATATTATAGATAATTTTATTTTAACATGATATACACTACCAGTCAACAGCTTGAACACACCTTCTCTTCAGTGGTTTTTCTTTAGCGTTTTCATCATTGTACATTAATACTGAGGACATCCACGCTGTGGAAGAACACAGATGGAATTTATGTAGCAAACAAAAAGTGTTAAACAACCCAGAACACGCTTTATGTTTCAGATTGTCCTAAGTAGCCACATTGAGCTTTGAAGACAACGTTGCACACTCATGGCATTCTGTCATCAGATTCACCAGGGAGTCACTGGGAATGAATGAATAAAATCTTTATTGTCATTGCACCAGGTGTACAACAAACTTGTGTTATTTATATCTCTGAGGCTATAAATAGCACAAGTACACACATTTTAAAAAAAAGAGGTTAAAAACAGTAATCTGAGATTATAAAGTGACATTATGAAGTGATAATAAAGTGGACTCATGGAGGCAACAACAGCTCTGGGGTAAAAACTGTTCCTTAGTCTGTTTGTTTATGTTTGAATTGTCCTGATTCTTCTGTGTGATCGTAGCAGCTCAGACATGGGACGTTCAGGGTGTTTAATATCTCTGACGATACTGTGGGTCTTTTTTATGTTTGGAATGGTTTTCAGATCACAGGTATGATTTGTCAGGAGTTGTGCCATTTCTTGCCTTTTTAATGTGCTTTAGACTATTAGTTTTGTGCAAAGGAAGGATGAGTACAGAGAACAGCCCTATTAGTACTACTACAAGTACAGTACAAATCCACATAACGGCAGAAACACTTAAGTAAAGAGAAAAGATACCCCATTGTTACTTTAAAGTACCCATATCATGTTAATTTGCAGCAATTTCATTTCAATTTTGGGTCCCTCTACATTAGGTTTACATACATCATAACGCAAAATAGTCAAAAATTATTTTAGAGATTACAAGCGGGGAGCCCCCTTCCTGAAATGAGTGGATTTGCCTTACGTATTTAGAGTTTCACTAGGTAGCTCTTGTTTGTAAACAGTAATAGTCCGGTGGGGGCTGGTGTCAAATACAAACTTGTGTAACTCTATATCTCTGAGTGCTTCAAGAAACAAATTCATATTGAACAAATGTTATTACTAGCGGTGTTGCAGAGTTGTGTGGCTCAAGCTGTGTTTTCCCCACTGGGAATGACGAGCTGTGTGCAACCTGCTCCGGCTGCTGAGCCACACTGCACTGAGCTGTGTGGGTGACGAGCCATGTGAGAAGCTGTGAGCGAGGCTGTCAACTGGCCGGCCAGCATTCAATCCATCGCACCCTTCCTCTTCACCAGAAAACGGATGGTCTGAAGCCCATTAAGAAGGCAAGAAATGGTGCAAATTCATTCTTACAAGGCACAGCTAAGACTTGAAAACCGTTGACCATCTCATGAATCTGATGAGAGAATGCCATCAGTGTCATTAAAGCTAAAATACAACAAAAATATAAAATACAAAACAAGTTTTTGGTAGGTTAGCATAATCCCATATTTGTTTTTTCACAGTTTGGATGGCCCCTGAAAGAGAAACTGTATCCAACACTTTTGACTGGTACTATATTTCATCTAACCTTAATGCAATAGTAGCAGTTTTTATCACATCGATGTTTAGTAAAAGCATAGAAACAGAAAAAGAAACAAAACTGATTCAACTAAATCAGCTTTAAAAAGAAAAACCTCTGGCAATTTTAAATAACCCTGATTTAAAGACCTGCACTTCTCTCAATTAAAACTGAATTGTTTTAGCGATAAACACTTGGTCTTTAATTAGGTGCCAGTCGGTGCATGGACTTAGGTAAATTAACAGATTATACACATATAATGACAAATGCTTAGAAACCATGCACAGGAACAAAAACACTTTAAAGTTCACTTGTTAATTGTTTCAACTACTTTTGCTGAAACAAAACACACCAATGTTATGCTCGCCCTGCAATATGAACTGAAAGCTGCACAGACGTGAGGAAGACGATAAGACTCACTGTAGACCTGCAGGTGACCTTTGAACGCGGTGCCTCCTCTTGGATTCTCTGCCTTACATTCATACATTCCTGAATCCTCCAGCTGAATGTTGGGAATCTCCAGTATGGCCTGGGATTTCCGAAGTCTTGCCTTTTTGGGGATGTTGCCATTTATCTTCCTCCACGTGATGGTTGGCACTGGGCTGGAATGACAAGAATACAAGGATTTTAACGTCTAATGCAGACATCCTAGTTCTTTACCTCATTTTAACCCTTACATACTGTTTGTTTTCTACACCTGAGTCCATCCTGAAGCGTCTATACTTACTATACTCAGTCCATTAAATCTGAAGCTTTCCTCTTCAGTTCTCTACTCATGGGCAAAAATCAAAAGAAAAATATAGATGTAAGAAAACCTGACAGTATTTTACACCCCCTTTATGTAGAGCTAAGTCACATAAGGAAATCTTAACAGTGGTTGGTCATTACAGCTGTCAATCCTGACTTTAATCCACCTGCCAGTCTGAAAACGCCTGAGATCAGCAGTGACGCAGATGTCCCAGAACGTCACCATCAAGGGAAAACGCTTGATTTTCTCCAGCACTGAAGTCAGTAGAAATCTTATACCTTCTCAGACAACTTGAAATACAAGATACTTTATATAAGATATGAAAAAAATAATCTGATCTTAGACAATATCACGTCCTATTTTACCCATATAACTATGAAGATCTGAATTAATGAGTAGCATAGCAAGAACAATCTGGAACTGAAAGATTTTCTTATAATATTACAAAGGATTTGGGCAAACAGGTTAACTTTGATCCAAATCTGTCTTAATGTACATTATTTGTATCAATCTATTTATAAGCATTAGCTTTAAGAAAAATGGCTAGGCTGCTTTCTCACAAGCGAAAATGTAATTTGACATGTTTAATTAATGTCACAGGACGACATTTAACCCCAAACAATATGTAACCTTTTGCATAAATTCTTTGAATTACCTTTTGCATAAATTCTGCACAAAATCCATTATCTGCTCAAAAAAAAGTAAAGGAACACTTTTTAATCAGAGTATAGGATCAAGTCAGTTTTTGGATATTGATCTGGTCGGTTCAGTAGCAGAGGGGGTTGTTCATCAGTTTCAGCTGCTTTGGTGTAAACGAAATTAACAGCTGCAATAGAGGGGCAACAATGGAAAGAGCCCAAAAACAGGAATGATTTTAGAGGTGGAGACCACTGACATTTCCCCCTCCTCATCTTTTCTGACTGTTTTTCACTAGTTGAGCATTTGGCTCGGGTCAGTGTCACTCATAGAACGCGGCGATACTTGGACCCTGCAGAGGTTGAACAGACAGTCCAACTCCTCCAGGATGGCACCTCAGTACGGGCCAGAAGGTTTGATGAGTCTCCCAGCACAATGTCAAGAGCATGGTGGAGATTCCAGGAGACAGACAGTTCCTCGAGGAGAGCTGGACATGGCCATTGAAGGTACTTAACCCATCTGCAGGGCTGTTCCTTTGTGCAAGGAGGAAGAGGGCGAGCACTGCCAGAGCCTTACAAAACGACATCCAGCAGATCACTGGCATGGACGTCTGTCATCAAACAATCAGAAACAGAAGGCTGGCCTGAGGGCACGACATCCTTCAGTGGGTCCTCTGCTCACTGTTCGGCACAGTGGAGCTCGACTGGCAGTCACCAGAACACCAGAACCGGCCTGCAGTGGTGCCCTGTGCTTTTCATAGATGAGAGCAGGTTCATTCTAAGCAGGTGACAAACCTGAAAGGGTCTGGAGAAGATGACATCATTCAACATGACCTGTTTGGTGGTGGTTCGATGATGGTGTGTGGAGACATATCCATGGAGGGACTACAGACTTCTTCAGGCTGAGTCCCATTAGGTATCAGGATGAATTCCTCGGACCCACTGTCAGAACCTATGCTGGTGCAGTGGGTATAGATATCCAGCTTGGTTTTTTCCCCATTGAGATTTGATGTGTTTTCAAGGTGTTCCTTTAGATGTTTTGAGTAACATCTTACAAAGCATTTAACTAAGGTTAATAAAATCTGTCTTATGTACATAAATTTGTAGCACCAGAAAATTTATTTATAACTTGTTGTTTTTTGAAGATATTAATTTCATTTCTGGCTTGAAGAAAATACATTGGCTTGAGTACTTTCCAGCCAGCTAAAATGTAATTTGTGATGTTTTAATGATGCCTCTTAAGGTGCTTTCACACCTGTTAGTCTGGTCCAGTGGTTCGATTGGACCCACAAGTTGCTGCAATGTTGCAATTCTCAACTAGTTCAGTCCACATTCACACCAGTGTTTTTGCAAACAAACCAACCACTATGAATGTTGTACATCCCCCCACTCATGTGGTGGCGCTGTTGACAAAATACTGTGTTTTGAGTGACGTAAGTGAGAACTGATTGGCACAGCATTTGTAGAGGGAAAAATCCAGCAGATGAAAATATCAGATTTAGCTTTATTTCAGCATAATGAATGATACTATTTTATTTGTTTTTGTGGCGATTTATTATTATCATTTGTTTGTGAAAAAAGCACAAACACTGCTGTTGTTCCAGCATGGAAATCGTATGCAGGTTGAAAACACTGTGCGCTTCTTTTTGGCATGGAGAAGATGTATCAAAAGACTCTGACATAGAGAAGTTTACTAGCTTCTTGAAATGTACATCACAGCTTGCTACGGAAGCCTGCGTAGAACAAAAAGTGCTACATTACAGACAGCTGGACCGAATCGAGACCGGTCAGAGTTCTCACCATCAGCAAACTGCACCAGAGTTCGGATGGAGGTGTACTGAACCGTACAGAGACTACCTTCTCGAGGTGGTCTCTGTACGGTTCTTTAGTCCGAACCAAAACCAACTGGTCCGCTTTCACACCAGCCCAAACGAACCGAACTTGCAGGTGTTCCGGACTCCGGTCTGCTTTAAGTGGACTAAATGCTGTAGGTGTGAAAGCACCCTTAAATTGAACTGAACACTTAAGCAAACATACCTGAAAACTCTATTAAAGTACAGTAATAAAGTCCTTGCACAGTGGAACCCCGGGTTACGAGTGCTTTGGCACACAAATTTTTTGGGCTACGAGGAAGACATCGGGCAAAATTCTGTAATGGCTCAAGAGAAAAAACTCGGGTTGCAAGTAAAATAGTTCATGAGAGCGAGAGGAGAGCACCGACCAACGTAAGACGTGAAACTCGCGCTGTATTGTGCTTCATAGTTATGCCTTTTTCACCTGAAATAGTGCTTCATTTTGTGTTTTTTCATCATGGGACCTAAGAAGGATGCTAGTGGTGAGTGTCAT
>JAQQAE010020147.1:0-10761 GCA_029823295.1 Pseudamia nigra | reverse complement strand
TGTCTCTCAAGCTTGATGTGTACCTATGATGAAAATTACAAACCTCTCTTATCTTTTTAAATGGGTGAACTTGCATAATTTTATGTTGCCCAATACTTATTGGCCCCACTGTAAATGTTAGTGAGCGGAGAAAATTTAAACCAGCGAAGCGAAAACTTATTTAAACCAGCAGAAAAACTACGGCAAGGGGTTGTTTATGTGAGAAGAAAGTTTAGCACAGTAGCAACATGATTAATCACTTCAAACACCTGAAGACACATGAGCAAGACAGTGTATGCAGGTATTTGTAATGTGTCCGTCTGTCCATAAATACACAAAAATAATGATCGTCATTTTAACAGTAGTCATGGTGAAGAGGCTGTTTTAACATTTCTTCAGAGAGAATTTAAATAGTGCATCAGGTTTTTCATACCATGAAAATAAATGACTAAAGCTGATATTTCTGTCTCAGAGTAAAAATTGGGGCAATTTAGAGTGACCAATTAACCTAGTGCATGTTTTTGGTTGTGGGAGGAAGCTGGGGTACCCGGAGAGAGCCCACGCAGACACGGGGAGAACATGCTCCACACAGAGGGGCCCTACTGCCCGGGCGCTGGGCTTGAACCCAGGACCTTCTAGCTGTGAGGCACGAGTACTACCCACTGCATCACTGTGCCGCCCGAAATAAATCAAGAGCCTGGTGGACAGTGCCTTTGGGTGACAACAAAAGAAGACTGCTGGAAATCCACGTTAGTTAAGCCAATACCCCGTCACACACTCAACCTGGTAAAGATTTAAGATTTCAAATTAACCTCACTGATTATGCTGCCGTTTTGCTCAGTCTGAGGTTTTATAACTTCCTAGAGAGAATATGTATTCATACACATGTGGGTCACAGTACCAAAGCAGATGCTTAGCACTGTTAACACCTTAAGGAATGCAGTACTTCAAGTCCAAAACTAAAGTGAAGGCCTTCAGTGGTATTTTAGTCTGACTGGACTCTTACCAACAGCAGCATCTGACCCAGACTAAGCTTATGTGAACACTCAAAGCATTTACTTTGCAAAAATCATGTGGGCAATATATCAGCAAAGAAGTACTGCCGCCTACATCTGCAACATGCACAAGAATTAAATCAGACTATTACTGTATTTTTTTTCTATAAGAGAAGACAATATGCATTTTAAAAGTCATCACATTGTATGGGAGAGGAGCAAATAGAACAAACAAAAATTCTAAGCTGCCAACCACTTATCACAGATTAGAAATTGCTGCTGTTTGCACCCTGACAGTAAAGTATAGGATTCTTTTAAAAGAGGAGGATAATAATAATAATAATTTACAGCCCATTAATTGGTCACTATCAGCTCAGAAAATGTGTAACTGCTCACCTGAACAAAGTAATTAATCAGCAGAGGCTTTGCTTAATATACAGTCAGCAGCAGCATCACTGAATAACTTGGAAAGTTATGAACAGAAATTTTCAGGATAGGTCAGAAATGGCACAAGGACCAATCTATTAGATTCTGTGAGTGATCTGGATTTTTCAAGTATTTTTCATCATTGTGAGATAAGGACAAATTCAACATTAGTCCTTGTAACACCACAAATAACATCCACAAAATTTAGCCAAAAAACACAGGATAACACCATAATAGATTCTATCAAACCGCAAAGTTTGATCCAGATACGGACAATATTCCAGATATAATGATCCAGAATGCTTACACTGTACTTACAGGGGCTGAGGAAAAATGGCTACTGTGAGGCAGTAAATAAAGCTGATGGAAAGTCTGCCAAGTTAGTAATGTGCCCACGGATTTGACCTACAGTATTATTTTTCGTGAATAACTATTGAACTAAAGATATGTTCGTCATTCCAGATGCTAATGGTAGGTTTTCACGGTCAAAAAAATCCAATAATGAGGGTCAAATAAATGTGATATTACTTTTTCGTGCAAGAACATGACGGGGGAAATGAGCATAGGCAAAAATGATAATGGTAGGTTTTCACTCTGAAGAGAGACTGAGCTGCCTTGGTGAAGGTCTGTGCTCTGAGTGCTTTATAGTTAATAAAATAAAATTACATCAAGATTGGGCAAAAATTTCTTGGATTTTTTGCACCTCTCTGTAGACCATCAGCCCTTTTGCACCCAAAAGGGACCTGCAGTAACAGTTCCTGGATCTAGTGTTTCCACCTAAATTAAGTTGGTTCATGATGTGAAACTTTGCTCCCCAGCTGCAATTTAAAATAATCGGTTTCACTCTTAAACCAAAGTGGAGTGTGTCATTTCTACAGGTCGTCACTGTAAATGAGAAACGGTTCTCAACTGACTAACCTGGTTAAATAAAAATAAATAAAATACAGGTCACGACAAGATGACAAGGCCACAAAACTGGTGGGAAAAAAAGTAGTATGTGCAATAACTGCTGCCTAAAACTAGCACTGAATTTGTGCTAATGTTATATTAAGGTCAGGTGGTCCAGCTCTCATGGTACATTGTGGGTCAGTCTTCATTAATAATGCATCCTCATTCACCTGTTTGAACATACACGGGTTCACCTGATCAGCACTGATGGAAAAAAGGGGCCTCTGGGCTGATCAACCACTGCCCTGTGCTCGTTTTAAGCTTCTGTCTCTAAAATTTGTGGAGTTTGTAGATTGTCATTTTTGTTCATTTTTAGCAGATTGCTGAGTCAACCTAATAAGTCCTGTAAAAAACTTCCATCCTTTAAAATTAGTAAGCCTACCCTAGACCAGGGGTACTCAACCATTGCCAAAAAGGGCTGAGACACTGCAGGTTTTCTTTCCAGTCAATCATTAAAGCAGGTGTTTTCACCGAGGAGCAAAGAGTGGAAAGGAATTCAATGAAATCACCTGCTGAAAAGACTGCTTGGAAACAAAAAGTGCAGTGTCTCTGCTGTTGGGCAACAGTTGAATGCCCCGAGAAATTATTCAGTAAAAATGTGTTAATTTCATTAACTTCTTAAGCCCACCTATTTTTTTTTTCAATTTTGATATTTGATGTTGCAGTTGTGTTTGGTGTGTGTAAACATGGTGGATTTTCTCCTGTCCATATGCAGTATGACTAGATCTTTAACTGATTAGCACAGTGTTTTGTTGCAGAGCTCTTTGTTGACAAGTGGCCCTCTGGGGGTCCCACAATTGCCCAAAGTCCCCCAATTTGGGGACTCTAGGGTTAGAGAGGTTTTAATTATGCTCCTGATCACCAGTTACTTGTTGCTTTGTTAAACTCCTGTCAATTCTTAAGTCACATCTAAACTCAATTATTTAAATAATCAGAGAGGAGGGAGAGAAAGGAAAAACTGCAACAAATCTGAAAATGAATATCAACCTATAAAAAGGTGGTTAGTTATAGGTTTAAATTTTTCAACTCTCATTTTCTGTACAAGTCATACAAAGGTAAACCACTACTGAAATGTGCCATTGATGCCCATGTCTCTAGATTTTTACTACAAGGTAACTGGCTGTAGACTACTCGTCTAGGAGATCATGTGAGCAATCCCAAAGCACTTTGGGGTCATCTTTATTCTTATTTCTTATACTGTAAATATATGTACATAAACTGAATATGAATTGTGACATCTGAACTAACACACCCTAATCTGAACATACAATCTTTTACAATAAAAAATTAACATCTCACTGACTGCATTTAATTGTGTCAATAAAACAGTTGCTTTACAGAGAAATGATGAAGTGATGTTTCCTGTGCAGAGTGTACCTTTTTCTGTGGGACAGAGCTTTAAGGTCTGAGTTTAACTGTACTGTTATTAGTGACGTTCTTCCTCTCGCTCTGTACTGAGCACTTGACTTGATCAACATCCCTCCTGAGACAGAAACCAGAGCGGTCACACATCCTTATATGTGCCATGATGTCTGCTGACACTTAAAAGCTCCACAGAACTGTAGGAAACCTTCTAAATACAGCAGCAAAACAACTCATAAGTTCAGACAAATACAGTCATATATATATATATATATAAAAAAAACTAGATTACTGTATGTTAAAAAACACGTGCACACACACACACAAATATATAAAAAAAAAAACACACACCCACACACACACACACAGAACAGCTGTCATTTAGAGCTCTGTAAATAAATCTAATGGAAAGAGACCCTGACTGGGACAGGCAGGAACAATGCTGATGTCCATTTATTATCCCCAGGGTAAATAGAACATATGTCCCATAGAAGCATTTCTTGGGAATCAGAGTCATAATTGTTTGCACTGTACAGTATGTGTGGGTTCTGTGGGCTGAAAGGTCACAAACCATAACCCGAATGAATCCACTTACATGCACAGAGCAAACAACTGTTAACTATGACTTTCAGAGAAAAAAAAAAAATAATTCAAAATCAATCTCAGACTGACAAATGTATCAAATTGTACAAGTGAGTGTGTTTGAATTAAGCCCAGTGAAGTTAAACATGCATTTTCAGGATAAGCTTGATTGTTATTATTTCACAATATAAACTTTTGCTTTCTCTTGCAAACAAGGAAATGCTGCTACCAACGGATAACTAGTATTAAGTGGACTAAAACTTGATATCATGTTTCCATGATAAAACATTATTTCATTACCCCCTGCAGACAGACTACAGGATAGATGTCTGAAGATTCTCAGTCATCCAGGTCATGGCATCCAAGGCGTGTGGTTTTCCTTCTGTCAACTGGACTGGAAATTTGGTTTGAAGACATTTCACCAGGGAGCTTCTTCAGTTCATTGGTCTTCATACCAAATTTCTAGTCCAGTCGACAGAAGGAAAACCACACGCCTTGGATACAGAATAGATCTACTAAACTCCCACAAACAAGGCAGACAAGTTTTGATATCAAATAGGCCTAGATTTCCAAAAAAAGACAGCAGCAAGGCTGAAATGACCAGTGTAAAAAAAAAAAAAAAAAAACAGTGCTCTTCTACTTGAATCAGGAACATGAATTTAAAATTACACTGACCCAAGAGACAATGACATTTTAGGGAATGACCCCAGGTTTGGGAGAGGAAGCCCTACAGCATTAGCACAGTGACCGGCCTTAGAGGTATATCACAGCCAAACTTCTACATACATGTAGTATGTCCAACAGAAATACATAAAATAACAGTTCAATAAACTGAAACCTAAAGACAAAACATACAGTGATACACATTTAACTCCATATGCGATATTCTTCAATTAAAACAATATACTGCCTCATCAATATTCCATCTCAATCATAATTTCTGAGCCTGTTGGGTGTTGACAGACATTTATGTGCATAAATGTCTGTATTTGTACTTGAAGCACTTAACAGCATTATGTAGCATGTAGGGGCAGACGTATGCAAAAGGAATACTGGCAGTGATGGCCCTCAGCGGACTTGCCAGTCCTGACCCCATGCACCTTTGGTGCAAGTTTGCCGACTCCATGTCTCTCCAATCAAGCGTAATCATACTGAGAAGCCAAACTCTGACGCTGCCTGCCTTCCCACATTCAGGATGACGGCAATATCACTCCATCTTAGAGGCTGAGTACTAGCAATACTTTTGTGATGATGGGGAGAATTTGTGTGTACTTTAGAAAATAATCATTCTGACAGTTATATCCCATGTTTCTGTTTTACAACTTTTTGTCACTACTTGTGTTCCTTTTCCTTACTGCTAACGTCCCTCATTCACTAAGCGTAGAAGAAGGGTCCAGGTTACACCAATCTGTTTACACAAGCGAGAGACTGTTGCCTTAATTGGTTTAATGAGGAGGGGGCATGACGTTACATCCATCCCAAATCAACTAGTCTGAATGTTAAACAGTAACTTACCCATTAAACAGCCACCATCTAAGATTTTGTCATTTCTGGGACTTAAGTCTCTCAACTTGCATACAAATGATGGTTAAAGCTTAAATGACTGAAGAAACAGGAGAATTGGACATTGTACTACATTTCTGAGTCACATATGTTGATTCATTCACGAGGAGTCACTGAATGAGTTTATGTGCTGATTCAACACTATTAAACCCTCATCATCAGAAAGATCAACTTGTCAATATAAACCAGAAATGAGCATTTGACAAACACAATGGAGAAACATCTATTAATGCCCTTATTACTTGCATACAGGACAAACTGCTCATCGATGGTCATAACCTAAATTGGCACCTCTGCATTGAACTCATGAGGGTTGAGAATCGGTGTAACTCATCGACAATATTTCAAGGGTATCTACAAGTATCTCATCCAAAAACAACATGTTTTTAGACTTTTTGAGATAATGTTTATCCAAATTTAAGAATGAGCTTTAAATGGTAAATCCATGATATCACTTTTTTGGAAAATTAATTAAAATGTAACTCATATTTTACTCTTGGGAAAAAATAAAAAAAAACTAAAACAGGATGCATGAAAATGAGGATTATATGTATTTTGTGCAGTCTGATTTAATGTTGTGAAAGACAGCATGAGCAAAATGAGCAATAAAACACTTTGAAATAAAATAAATACATAAATGAAAAATAAATATAAATTAAACTGACAAAACCTCATCAACAAAATGAACTTGAATTTTCTGACATAAGAACGTAAACATAACGATGCAGGTGCAGTTTTAAAGCTCAGAAATTTGTGGGAAATACAAACTGAAGTCCTTTCAGTGACTTTTAAGGCCTTATATTTCAGTAAAAATTAATTTCATGAAATATTAAGATGTTTTGAGGACCTGTAGATGGCCCGATTTTGTTCACAATGATAACTGGATCATGGAGCTGTGACTATGTGATAAGTTACACAACAATTACCTAAAACACATCACAGTGCCTGTAAACGAGGATGGAAAAAAAATACTCCTAAAAGTCAAAATTGTGGTGTCAGTACCATATAGATTAAATTATTTATAAATACCATTTCACATTATATTCCTTTAAGCAAACTGACTGCAAGTTCCAGAGCCATGGTCAATGTTAATGGGTTGAATAACAATATCAGTATTTGCAGTTTATCAATCATGTATCACTGCAGAAATACTTAATTGTTCCTTCAGTTGTGCTAAATTCTATTACCATAACAAACAGGTATCTATAGAGTTTCAAAGTGCATCACAGACGTGTGCGTTTGTGTTGATTCTATAACCTTCCATATTGTGTGTGTATACATACAATTAATATGCACATACACTACATTGCAATATTTAAAAATACATTATTTACATGGAAATATTTCAATCTTCTCCAATGATGAGTAATTTTGCACCTGTGTATTATTCTAAAGTGATTTTGGACACCTCACCACAGGACACTAAGGTGTATTAGGAGTTGTTTGTAGCATTGATGTTAATGGATTGGTCCATTTAAGTTACTGATTCCACTGAGGAAGTCTTGACAACTGTACTGAGACAAATTAGAATTTTTAAATCACAGTGTGATTTACATTGTTTCAACGCCTTAGTTTTATTTTTCCACCGACACGCACTATCATGCAAAGCAGTGTAGTAGCATAAATTAAAAACTTCTTTGACAAAAACTTAAGTTTATGTACGATCACCATTAAAAATGTATAGATACCATGGTGCATGCACTGAGACTGGTGATATTTACTCTCTAGATATCAAAATGTGTAAAATATGACCATTTACAGTAGCTGCCATAAACGAAACGAAGTTCGTCACCAGCCCTAATCAAGCATATATTTTTATTCTGTTTCTTGGCTTAAATATTATATGTTCTTGAGTTTCTGGATGGATACAGATGACAAGTTTCCTCTCTGTTGACAGTAAAAGGGCTAGTTTTTTTTTTTTAATTTTAAGTGGGATACTGTGCTGGGAACTGAGTGTGCTACACATACACTGTCTGCTTTAATAAAACTTCATAAACTGGATGAAGGACCTTGTGTGACTGACTGATAATAGTGTATTAGCTTTGACAAACTGGACCAGTGTGTGATTGCATGTTGTTTGCATCTCACCGGCTGATCCACAGGTCTGAAGCTCCCCACCAGACCCAGGCTGAGGACTGAAAACGACGCCTTCTCCACCGACAACCGAGGACTTTAAGTGGGCAGTCTGAAACAGATGCACAGGTTAGACCCCGGACAGGATGGACCGATGCAAATTCCTGATACGAGTCAGGTACCAATCTTAGCATCTACCCATCACTCTGCTGGCTAACTCACTGACTAAATTTAGCTTTAGCACCGAAAAAAACCTGTGCAATAACACCATATTAAATGCACACAGATGCAAAAGTATTTAAAATGAGACAGCACATGTCTCAAAGGGTTGTTACGGTGATCGTAACAGTTAAAGGGACATTATGGAGGAATAGCTTTACGTTAGCATGGCTAGCAGCTTAGCGAAGCTATTAGCTTGACAGTTAGCAGACGGGCTAACGCCGTCCAGCTGGAGGCGGCTTTTGTTTTTGTTTTTACCTTGTAGCAACCGCCGCGTGGATCGGGCGAAAGCTTAAAAAACGAGGAGGTAAACGTGTGGAAGCATCGAGAAGGGAGTGCGCCGTGCTAGCGGGGTCCCTACTGTCCGTCAGCGGGGCCTTTTCCTTCATCCATGGAAAAACACCGTGAAGGGCCTGGCTCCCCGTTGGCCCGGGAGGTTTTCACTCGCTAACAAAAACTATTTCCGCTGGCCTGGCCCCGTATCTCCATTGTCTGAAGTGTGAGTCCCGCAGTCCGCCGGGTTACTGCGCCTCTTCACCTCCGAGCCACCTTTGTTTTGTTCCCGTCGTGTTTTTCCGTGTTTTCTCCACGGCTGGCTGTTTTCCGCCCCGTCTGGGCTGTAGCTGTTCCCCTCCGTAGACGACGGCTGCTCCGGTGCTGCTAGCCTTAAAATGGTAGTTTCCTGTGTGCATAATGGTTCCGGGTAGAGCCAGGCACAGGTTGGTCTGTGCGGCCGCGACCACCCGCCGTCTCACATCCACTCCGGCCTCTGCGTGTGCGAAATATGGATCCGGACCAGCATGATGCTCATGAATAAATAACGCGCGGATGTGTGTTTGCGTGCACGTACGTGCGCGTTCATGATTGTTTGCACTCCATTAAAAAGATACCACTGTGGTTTGTGATACGGTGTGCCATTAAGCCCTTCACTCAGCCTGTGTGTGTGTGTGTGTGTGTGTTTGTGAGAATGTGTGTGTTTTCACACTAAGAGTGCGAAATGTTAATGAGTCAATTAAAGATATCATTACGGCTCATGCTGCATAACATTACAGTTTGTACTGTATATGTATGTGTGTGTGAATACTGTCTAATTTGCATTCAATTAAAGATTCCGTTATAGTACAGTAATTCTACCTCTGCCATCTGTGTAGCTCCATTTACTTTCGTTTGTGTATATTTTACACACGTTTGGACATTCATTCCTGCTGGATCTGTAGTGGTATAAATATTAGCACATAACTGAATGAGATAAATTTATTTTACTCGAGTAATTTACTTTACCTTCACTAATGTCAACTGCTATTCTACTCTTCTGACATATGTGATTATATGATTTTATTAGGATCTTCCTTGTGTTGTTTATTTATTTATTTATTTTGTGACTCTTCATAACAAATTAATTTATGTTAGAGCTGCCTTTCAAACTTCAAATCTGTACCCAGTGTAAAATAAGTATAATGACATGAGAATTAATCTTCCTTTTTAAAACAGAAGAGTGTCTGGGGAGTTGTGGAATGTGGAGCTCAATGAAAAGCAGAGAACAGGTCTCACACATAAGAGAGAACAAAATATGAGAGTAAAACTAGTCATGGATGGCGTGGAGTCCAGCGTTACTTAAGAGAAATAAGTCAATAACACAGGATCCCAGCATATATTTTTATGGCACTTTGGAGAAGAGGACATTTTTGGTCTTTCGGACCCCCAAAGAAGTATGCTACAAAATTTGCCACTGCTTTAAAAAAAATAGTGCATGTAAATGAGTGTTTAAAAGGGATACAGCCCATACTGTAAGAAACTAATTCCACCACTAGATGGCATGTGAAGCTCATGATATGTGAAGTGAAGAGTCACTCAGTAAACTGGAGGAGATGAATGAGGATTTCCATTCCCTGACATTACCAAGACTGCTACAGAAAGACTTAATTTCATATTAAAACATATTTATATCTGCATTGTACAATGATATCTGTCTGTTGAAGACTTTTATAAGAATGTTGCCAAATGCAGTGTGTTGATTGGTTTTGTCAGTGATTGTTTTAAGAGTCTCTTCATACAGTAACTCTGCCACACAGTTTCCCCCAGTTCCCAAGTGCTGACTGATGGTGAAGGAAACTGTACTCACTGACACCTTGACTTTCTTTGCAATTTTTCTGTAGGAAATCGTCTACATTTTTGTGTGTTCTGGTGATCTGTGTCTCTTCCATTTTTAATTGCCCTTTTCTCACCATTTCCATAGCAACACAATGCTTTCTGCAGCACAATACTGTTAAAATAATGCTCGTGAGGGTATGGTACCACAGTGTGTTCCAGCATAGCTTTGATGCAGAGCGGTTGTAATTAAACACGCAATCTTGGGACACATGTAGGAATTACAGTTTGAGTCCCCTGGCATGAACGCTTTGTAAGCCTCGCTGCCATTTACCCAAATATGGTTACATCCTGTTTTTGGCTCCAATATGCCGTCCAGGAAGTGACAACCCGATTGGCCTCAAAACTGCCCTTCAGAAACTAATGGATGACGTCACGGTCACTTTGTCCAGTTATACAGTGGGGACAATAAGTATTGGGAAATGTAAAAATGTGCAAGTTCACCCATTTAAAAAGATAAGAGAGG
>JAQQAE010020146.1:0-10761 GCA_029823295.1 Pseudamia nigra | reverse complement strand
TCAGGGTAGGCGGCCATCTGCCTCGACCGGTTGGGGTTAGTGGACAGAGGAGAGACAAAAGAAAAGAGTCGAGATAGTTATCGTGACACACACTTCAAATATTCTTCTACAGCTGGATTGAAATCTGTTTGTTCATTCCTAGACCACTTGTGTTGGGGTTCTATCCACTGCAGACCAGGACACCCAACAAGATGTTTAGGTTTGGATGCAATGACCCAGTTGTTACCATCACTACTTGGTTCTTGTCAAAGTTTGTCATATCTTTACGTAGTTTGGACAATTTGCTGCTTTCAGTGCAACAACTCCGAGGCTATATGTTCACTTGTTACCTAATACATCCAAAATCCACTGGAACAATATAATCAACATTATGGCCACTTCACTGGTTAGTGTCATAATGAGCCCTAACTGGGACCAAATCATTTATGTAAAGGACTGGTCATCTATTGTATAAGTGTTGTATTGTATCAGGTGTTATGGTCTCTATCATACCTGAGACGTGGGCAGTGCCAGGTTTTCCGCTACTTCCTTGGGATCCACCAGTTGGTAAAACTCATCCTCGAGCTCCTGCAGCTTCTGCTTCCTCTGGCTCACCTTCTCCCTCTCCAGCTCCGCCCGTTCTGACGCCAACACAGAAACAGGACATGATACGGACCTCTGCTCTAGGTCACTGCTTCCGTTTGGCTGATGCTGCTGCTGCTGGGCAGGCCGGAGCTCAGCGGAGGACCAGTCAGGTTTGGCTGCACCATGTGTGCTGTTGGTGGTGGAAGCGGTGGTGTGGTTGCTCACACTAGTCAGACAGGTGGTGTTGGCGGTTGAAGTGCCATTGGTAACGGTGTTGCTGTGCTCTAGGCAGAAGGACTTGAAGCGCACCTCGTCGTTCTCGGCCAGGATGGTCCTCATTTCAAGGCCGTGGTCGAAGGCGCAGGTCACATGGAAGGCCACGATACAGGAGGGCATGGAGCACTGGAAGGAAACAGGGAAATCCAGATAAGGGAAAGGACAATAACAAATATGAGAGAATACAGGGTAGTCCAAAAATGACAAAAAACATTACTATTATTGTGTTTAACATCAGTAAATATGTGTCGTGAGTAACAATTGAGCTGTTCTGATCTATTTGTCACTTATTTTCCCCATTTTTTTCCTTTATCAGTTGACATTACTAGGTAAAAATTTATTTTCACTTGATATTTGTGCAAATTTTTGCCACAAAATTATATTGTCACTAGTTCAACAGTGGTTCATTACGGGAGGAAGTGTACGTTGTAAGGAGTAAAACAAAACTGAATTGAAGGAACTTTTTCTTTTCCTACACGAAGAAGGAAAAGAAGGACAGTAAGAACAAGCAAAAAAGTGAGAAATGAAGGATAAACATTTAAAGTGGCTTTAGATTTGAGTTCGAATGCTAAAGAAGTGTGATTTTTTTTTTTTTAAGTATCCAGCAGAATGAAGCGGTCGATGAGAAACAAACTGTTGCAGCTGTTTCTCACACACACACACCCACACACACACACACACACACACACATAAACATGCACAAAACAACAGTTCTTTTTCTCCTTTTCTGACACACTGTCACAACAACTTTAAAAGTGTCACTTTCGGTCCATTTCTTACGCTATAAAGGTTTCAACACGAGTGCAGCAAAGCAGAAAGACAACCCAAGTCACAACAAACACGGTTCCCCCATTCCGGCTGACATTTTGATAACGTGGGACAAGTGTGTGTGCTTGTGTGTGTGCTCCGGTGCTATCCATTACAGGTCACGCTACGAGGCGGCCTCCCACCGAGTCCCGCCAGGCATGGTGTGATTTTGTGCGCGAGCCCTTGTGGCGCTACGTGTTGTAACGACGTGCACAAACATGGACATGCTCTTTGTCGATGTGTGAGCGCGTTCACACTGAGGGGTCATTACCTTCGGTTTTGTCGGCGTCAGTTTACGTATACAACATAACTCGGAAAATGAAATATTCAGGACCAATGGATGAAATTCCATTTATAAAGGATTCGTTACCATGGTGAGATTGGACCAAATTCAACATTTGTGCTTTGAACACCACAAATAACCCCCCACCCCCCCAAAAAAAACCCACAAAAAAAAAACACAGGATAACACCATAATAGATTCTATCAAACCACAAGGTCTGGTCCAAATACGGACAATATTCCAGATATAGTGATCCAGAATGAAAAATCTCTATCTTAAGGTAGTAAATAAGCTACAGACATGAAACTGACACCAAACTGTAATGAAAGTCTGCTGATTCAGTAATGTATCCACAGATTTAACAGATCTTCAACATTTACGGAGTTAGAACCAGAAGAAAGTCACTATCATGCCACTGGTAGTTCAACGACATGACTCCAAAGACTAATGGTAGGTTTTCATGGTCAAAGAATCCAATAATGAGGGTCATTTTGTTTTCATTGTCATATTCCAACAAACGTATGAAGAGAAACTGAGGTGCCTTGGCAGAGGTCTGTTCTCCCTGACTGACGTCTAGCTTTGTTTGAGTGAGAAAATCCTAACTGGTCCAACAGTTTGCTTAAAAAAACTTCACCAACAGCCTTTCATCCCATTCTGTCTCCATTACATTTGACAGTAAACTATGCTACATTACCAACAACGCTCCAAGAAGCAACTTCTTCATATAATAATAATAATAATAATAATAATAATAATAACGATAATAATAATGGATTGGATTTATACAGCACTTTTCAAGTCTCCTTCCCAAAGCGCTGACGGTGAATCTATTATTCCCAAGCGCCTAGAGATAATCGGCGATTATGATTGGCGCTATACAAATAAAGACTGATTGATTGATTCATTCATTCACTCCACGTTCACTCCTGGTGGTGATAAACTACATCTGTAGCCACAGCTGCCCGGGTCAGACTGACAAAAATGTGGCTGTCAATTCATGCCAACGGCCTCTCTGACCATCACCAAACATTTCATTCATTCATATTCATACAAGGCAAGGTGGGCGAAGTGTCTTGCCCAAGGACACAATGACAACGACTGTGACAGAGCGAGATTTGAACCGCTGGTTATTGGACGACCTGCTCTACCTCCCGAGTCACGGCTCTTTGGGCTGTTCCCTTCAGGGGTCACCACAGCCAATCATCTGCCTCCATCTCACCCTGTCCTCTGCATCTTCTTCTCTCACACCAACTAACATCATGTCGTCTTTTGCCACATCCATAAATCTCCTCTTTGGTCTTCCTCTAGATAATCAGATAATATGACCTTTGATTTTTACTTGAAGGTCAAAGTCACCCACTTTAAAACACAATGTCTCGACTTAATACATATTATCTAATAAAGAAATAACCGAGCAAGGTCACATCCTTTGAATATCCTGGTGAAACGGATGCCAGTGAACATGGCACAGAGACGTTTTGGATTTAGTGACAGTGACCTTGATAAGGCACACGATCCTATTTGATTATTGGAATCACAAATCATATCAGTGGCAGACATTGTAATACAGTATAGAATAAATGACACTATCACACTGCGATAGGCAAAAAAGCCAGTGAGACTATTACTGACTCAGCTGCTGTAACAGAGGCACTGCCATCAAAACCACAATCCCCGTTGGATTTGCGAACAGTGCAGGGTATAAATAAGAGACCTTGGTTGGATGATCTGAACGGCTGTGAAGTGACAGTTGACTCAGCAGCTGCACCTGATGCCAGACTCACTGTGGTCTCCGATCACTGGCGGCCCTCGTCATTAAGTCGTACCCCGGTGAAAACATGTTTCCACGTAGCTACAAACATAATAATTATTTTAAAACGCTCTCGGTTCGGTAAATCAGGGGACCAGCACAGGTGTGCGAGTGATGAGTCAGTTCTGTCGTGAGCCAGGGTAGAAATCAGCAAGCACAAAAGCACAACCTCTCCTAAGTGGAGCACAGCAGTCATTACTGCTTATATAATGTACCATACAGTGAAGGATTTAACTCATTTTCAGCCCTAGATACAGTGGGATGGAAAAGTTTAGGCACCCCTAACAATTTCTGTTATTTTCATTTATAAATCAGTAGGTGTTTGGTTCACCAATTTCATTTTGATCCATCAAATAACTGACGGACAAAGTCATATTTCAGCTTGAAATGAGGTTTATTGGATGAACAGAAAATGTGCAATATGCATCAAAACAAAATTAGACAGACGACCCAAATCACCACTTAAAATCTAGAGGAACTACAGCAGCGTTCTGGAATGGCCATCCCAGTCCCCAGACCTGAATATCATTGAAAATTAAAGATTAAAGATTCAACTATGTCATTTGTTTTCCAACTGCAAGCAGTGTTTCCCTACTTGAGGAGGATTGGCCGCTGCCACATCAGTTGTGCCACCATGTGAAACAGAGGGGGGAGTAAAAGGGGGTCCAGAACTAAGGTCCTATGGGGAGCACAGTTATGGGTACACAAAAAAACCTCGGCAGACATTTAGCATTCAATTGCATGACAACATTCGTACAAATCATCAGAGGGCATTTGGTAAGTGTGTGCGTTTAATCAACATGTATGTGATACAAGCCCGACGAGACCCCGTGCTTCGCCACAATCTAAGAATAAGTTTGCACGGTGGAAGGGCAATAACACAGCAGTTGTCATGGAGTACGGCCTTGTTCATAGTAGCTTGTATCATGTCTTTATCAAGTAGCTGTGAGGAGAGGGGTGTGGGGGGCACGAATCCTCATTGCTCTCAGGGGGGATTTGCAGCTGTTGGCCTTGGCCAGGGCCGGCAGCATAAGGGAGCCAAACTAAGAGATAACACGCATTCTCTAGTAACCAGTTTTCGATTCATGTCAGAAATTGTCCCTTGTTGAGTGCCAACAGCTCTACCCACCAAATCAATCATGATGGGCAGTCTTGTCTTCTTAATCGATTGATACACCATGGCAACGCCTATTCCAATCAGCAGTAGCCCTGTTATCACGGTTCCGAATAAATACAGATCTTCAATGTCCTCAATGGACAGTGGTGCGAGGCAGACGACTCTCCCAGGAGTCTCGTGAATCCCCTTGAGCCCGTTCTCCTACTCGGAAAGAGGGTGTCGGTTGAGTTGAGGGTCCAGCTGAAATCGGTGGGATGATTTTTCAGCGGGCTGTGCATGCTCGACTACCATCAAACCTAACTGAACTGGAGATGTTTTTGTAAGGAGGAATGATCCAAAATACCTTCACCCTGAATCCAGACACTCATTAGAGGAGAGAGGAAGTGCCAACAGGCTGGTATTTTTGAGAAAGAAGGCTCTACTAAATATTAATATGATTTTTTTGTTTGGGGTGCCCAAATTTATGCACCTGTCTAATTTCATTCCGATGCATATTGCAAATTTTCTGTTCATCCAATAAACCTCATTTCACTGCTGAAATATTACTGTGTCCATCAGTTATTTGACAGAACAAAATGAAAACGCTGATCCAAACACCTACTGATTTATAAATGAAAATAGTAGAATAGATTTTCAGGGGTGCCTAAACTTTTTCATCCCATTGTAGACCCTGGCTGAATGGCTGTGTATTTTGAAATTAAGAAGGTGATGGTAGCCGAACAATGCGTAAAATATGTTGTGTTCATACTGGTTACAATGAAATACAAGCTTGTTTTTTTTGTTTTTGTAGGAGCGTAGCCTGAAGCTAAGCCCTACACCTTTTGACCCCAGGTAACCAGGTTGACGCGCATGCAGTACTAAAGTGACGCAAGCCGTAAGAATATGAGTTGCCATGCCAACGCAGTAGCTTGCTCAGCAATGCATTTATTTACTGTGTTCCGCTACAGTTCCCATGCGATGCACCTGTACTGTCATCGGTCAAAAACCGTTAGCCCTTCCGGGGTCAAACCCCCGGTGTCAGCAAAGAAGCACCTTTATAGAAAAAGGTAACCTTAGGATTTACACAGTGCCATCTAGTGGCAATAACATAAAACACACAGCAGGTTAAACCCTAATATCCCGGACACATATGTAAACAACACAGAAATATGGCTCTTACAGTTTTCTTTCACATAATTACTTGTTTTCCATTTTCAGTTTCCTATTTTTAAATGCTAGTGAGGAAACGGCTCATTTCCCAAGATTGTTTTCTCGTGTCAAAGCGCAGATCTGTTGACCCCAAGCGAAAGACCCTATAGATGGAAAAAGCATGTGGAGGGAAATGTACGCACCGTGGAACATCATGAAATCAATTCCTGAAAATATCTTTTAAGTATGTGTTATTCAAGATCCACACGAGCATCATGTTCGTCTAATTTTTCCTGGTGCGTAAAATAGGAACTAAAAATAAAAACCAATTGCAATCCGAGTTTTTTCACATCCTCTTAAAAAGAAAAACACAGACCTGATCTCTAATTAATATGAACAATTTTGACTTATTTTCTCTATTCTTTTTAACGATGTTCATCTTGAAAATAACGGCAATTTCTACTGCGAGTTTGAAGCCGAACCAGGAGGTGTGATCCAATAATGGCACGTCTGACCTGCGAGCAGCGCGTCGTCGTCGTCGTCGTCGTCGTGTTAGAAAGTCAAAGGTCTCCACCGCAGACCCTTTTCATTACTGATTTCCCCAAATGTCAGAGTGAGCTCGCCGCAGCTGCTTTCACTTATTTGTCAAACGGCAAAAGGTTGAACGCAGCGAGAAGGCGGCGAGATGTGTTGTTTGCTACGAGGTGATTCATTGCAAAACATACTCATGTGGCCTTTTCGACTGCACCTGCTCCGCTCTGGCAGGGATTCATTTAAGATGTTTTATCAGTGCCCACGCCGACTCGGAGCGTGGTAGGCGTTTGTGGATGTAAACATGTTCTTTTGCTGGAGCAGTCATTTTGAAAAGTCCTCAAAATGTGACATCCAGTCAACCTCATATTCTATGTACAGCTGTGCTCATAAGTTAACATCCCCTGGGAGAAACTGTACTGTTCTTTAAAAGACAAACACGGGCAATCAGGCAAACATTAATTTTTAAGTGGGATTCCAATTAAAATATGAGGCATCTAAACATAGCACCATGATTAAAAAAAAAAAAAAAAAAACATAACAATAAAGAAAATAGTGAGATGGTCCTAAATAGATTGGATTGCCCCATTTAGCATTAATGGTAGCTTCTTGCATGAAGTTATGTTTGAAGTCAGCAGACTCTGATGGTCACTGAAGAACCTTCACTTTTTTTCCTCACGTAGGCAATGTCTGGTCGATTTAGCCTTGGTTTTTGGATCATTATCATGGTGGAACGTCCAAGTGGGCCAATTTTGACCAAATTCCCTGTGCCACTGTAGCTCATAACTCCAAAATATTAGAGATACACCACTATGGGGATGGTGTACTTTTCATTACGGGCCTTGTTTACTCCTCTCCAAACATAGTATTAATGGTTGAGCATAAAGTTTAGTTTTGGTCTTATCGTTCCAAAAGTTTTGAGGCTTGTCTCGGGCCTGTTTGACATATTCTAAGTGGGTTGTTTTGTAGCGTTGGCGTAGTAATGACTTTCTTCTGGCAGCTCAACTCTGTTGGCCGTTTTTCTTCAATTGCCTCCTTAAGGCGCATCCTCAAACAGCCACACCATGACTCTGTAGATGAAGCCTGTATGACGGCTGGAGATATTTGTAGGTTTTTCTTTGCATCCTGAACACATTTTCCAGCAGCTGTGGCTGAAACCTTGGTTGGTTTGTGGCTTGAACCTCGCATTTCCCACTTCTTTATCAGAGCTTGAACACTAATGACTGGCATTCTCAAATCTTCTCAAGTTTCGTTAGATCTTTTCATGTGTTATAAAGTTCAGCCACCTTCTCACAGGTTAGACTTTTTAGACACGGACACCATTTACAAGCAAACATGTCACAGGTGTGGACAGTTACCTTTAGTAGCCATTTAAACCTACATGTGTCAGCTTGTGTGTATATTATCAGGCCAAAACTTTGACGCTATGTAAAGTTTTGATCAGGGCCGAATGGTTCCACGTGTCATTATTAATCAAAAAAGAGAAAACATAATAGTGTAATAATAATTAGCTTCTATGAGCACAACTGTACAACATTTTCAACTCTGACTGTCTCCTGCCAGTGATTCTACAGTTTCCAACACAGACTCATAATACAGAACAAACCCCGATGGCATTTCTTCTCACGGACAAAGTGACCCTGACGTCACCCGTTAAGTTCTGAAGGGCCTTTGTGAGACCAATCGGGTTCTCACTTCCTGGATGAAATCTTGGAGCCAAAAACAGGATGTAACCATATTTGGACGAACAGTGGCACGGGAAAGCTAATACTAGCCGCTAGCTTACTGACACGGTAAAACATCACCACGCAGTCCCAAACAGAGTGTTAGCGTAAACACTTACCCACAGCTGCAGTCCAGTGTTTCTCAGGTAAAACTATGAACATATTGAATAAATAGAAGATATGAAGGTCCGAATCAGTTCGACTTCACAGTGAGTCCAGTTACCATAGCGATGTGTCAATCAAACCCCAGCATAGCAGTGATTTGTTGGATTATTTGCATTAATTTCTTAATAACAGAGCAAAAAGTTAAAGATGGACCAGATCACTTTTTACAGGGTCCAGATAAAACGTTTGAGACGATAGTATTTTCAGATAGAAGATAGAAGAAAAAACCTTCTCGTAGCCGAATGAACGGTTCCCCAGTGGCGAACGACGGTATCACAACTTAAAGTCTCTTCTGCCTCGGCCTCACCGAACACACACACACACAGTTCACACACACACACGGTGGCAGCGGGACGTGAAATTCTGAGAAAAGCAACCGCTACTGCTTTACCAGGCCACCCTCGAAGCTGACACTTGAATGTTTATGTTTGGTACAAATTGGATCTAGAGCTGCTAAATATTAGGTTTGGGACTTAGTTTCCTCAAGTCAAGAAATGCTGGGTGAATCATGCACTAAAACACTAGACAGCGCAGCGACGGCACGGTACGTCGGCGCCAATATCGCATGGTTTTCCTGAAGACGTGAAGTGTTGGAGAGGCATGGAGAGGCAGCCTGACACCACAGGAATATTGATTCTTGGTGGTGTGATTTTCCTCAGATCCTCACATCTCCATGCCTAGTGGGGATGTGGACTGGCAGCAGAGCACCACTCTTAGTTTTTCTCTCCCCAGGCGCTGATGTCTGGATTTTAGCTGACACGCTGTAGACAAGTGATGTGATTACATGTTTGGAAAAACTCACTGGATGTCAAACAGTTGTGGTTTAGGGTTGTGAGTTTCTTGGGAAAATAAGAAAAAAAATACAATTTGGGGTCCACTCTATTGCGAAAATTAAAAGTTTCATACAGAATTGATAGATTATAGACGGGTTTAATGATCCTGACGTGTCCTGAAGCCATCGAATCATTAATCATGTTGTGTTTATCTGGTAAATATGTAACCTGGGATTAAGACAAACATTTTTTAGTAATATATTTCTTTAGTTAATATGTAAAGTGTTGTGTTTTTATGTTTTTATTTTCATTTTTGGTGCGTCAGCTCATTCACATAACGTAGCTTTCTATCTGTTCCAGTTGCTTTGGAAATTCTCAAACAGAGAATCCCTGGCGTGTGGTTTTCCTTCTGTCGACTGGACTGGACATTTGGTTGAAGACGTTTCGCTACCGATCCAGGGAGCTTCTTCAGTTCTAAAAAACTCACGCAGGCAACCAGGATATATACTGTGTGGTTCAGGACTCACCCTTTTTTTCTGTCTAAGGTTAAAGGTGACCAGGCTGAGTCGAATCCGTGATGTCGTTCCCGGTAAAACCTTTCAAGCGAGCGTAGGACGGTGAAAAAGTGTGAGTGACGAGAACACAGAAGCGAGAAGAAGTGAGAGGAGGATTTTAATCGCATCTACCCTGTTACAACTTTTCTGAGAGCATAATAATAATTTCACCGCACAAAACTACTTTACACTCTTCGCTTTCATTTTTTATGCTCGCTTATATTTAATTTGTGTCCTTGTATTCAAGAAAGTTAAATAAATCACTGAATATTTGAAATATATGTGAGGACCGGACTTAAATCCCCTCAACGAAAACAGCCCCTAACAAACAGAACAAAACACTGACTAACAAGAAACTGTTTTACCACCAGATGAGACCATTAGAACCTGTTCAACTTCTTTCTCCACCTTTAATCACGTTCATCTTCTTCTTATACTCGTAATATAAACCCATCTCGTTTTTACACAGCACTGTGTGTTTAATGTTCATGTTGACGTTTGTTCTTATCCATGAAAAATGTTAGTGCCACAAATACATACTTGAATAAATAAATACAATGATGTGAATTACAGTGTAATCCTTTGCCATTTTAAAGCAACGGCTTGCACAGCGACGGAAAAACGTTCAAAGTACAGCAGATGTACGTGTACCTGCAGTACAACATGCATACCGATATGAAATGGTACAAGGTTGCCACATTAGTCTGAAATCTCAGAGGAAGGCAAACTACCCACGGAGTGGAAGCGCTTTCTTAATTAGCGGAGTGTGTCAGCTTATGACCGACCGATGTTCTATGTACAAGACCTGGCAGGCTGACCTTTACTGCACACCTTCCTGTAACGGAGCCTTTTTAAGAACCTCATTACAACTGGAAATCTCAGCAATTAATACAGCTGGTACTTCACCACAAAAAAATGTCAGCCTCTGGAAGTTTATTAACACTGAATTATTAAATACAGTGGTACCTCGCGTAAAGAACTCTTCGCATAAAGAAAAATTCACATACAGAAGAAAAAATTGGCAAAAAG
>JAQQAE010020145.1:0-10761 GCA_029823295.1 Pseudamia nigra | reverse complement strand
TTTGCCGGTTCTGGACCGGTCCAGTGTCTGTGTTGTTTGTTGTTCTATCGCTACTCTTTTCTTTTGTCTCTCCTCTGCCCACCAACCCCAACCGGTTGAGGCAGATGTCTCGGTGGTTCTGTTGGGTTTACTCTCTGTATAGTCATGAGGTTTCGGCCTCGAATTGTGAAGGGCCTAGAGATAATCGGCGATTATGATTGGCGCTACACAAATAAAGATTGAATTGAATTGAATTGCTGGCCTTAATAGCATCACATTCACATATTGAGGAATGTGGGACGGGAATGACAGATGTAGAGGCATCCTTGTATTTTTTGCAGACTACATCAACCTAGTATGTATTTGGGTTTGTCTGGTGTACTACATACAGTGGTGGTGTTAGCATTGAAACAGAGTGCGCGACACCTGTGATCAAGCACTACTACCACAATGCATTTAGACAATAACTGACGGTAGTATTTCATTGATTGTGTAACTGCTTGTTTTGTATCTTAGTTTTATTTATCACTGATCTACAGTACTTTGTTGTAGCTGCGGTTGTGGATTGGAACAAAATTCATGCAGAAAAACCGTGACTTCTGCTAATGCAAAACTTCTTGTAGGTTTTTTTTTTTTCCGTTGTGCCATTGCTTCATCCTCATGTGACGCATTAAAAGATTACAGTCCATGGGACCTTTGGCGGACAGATGCTTTTGCCCATCACAGCTCTGTTTCAGTCTCATTTTATCTCAGTTTCTGCAAGTTCCCTCAAATCAAACACATGGAAGCACGTACAATATGTATACAAACAATCTGCGCAAACACAGACACACACACACTAGCACATTTACACAAAGTCCCCTTCAGGACAAGGGCTTACTCTGACATTAAAGGGCCTTTGTTTAGCCCCAGTTATCACTACTCCACAGGCGGGTTATGTTGTGGGCATATCTGAGAGGCTGTGTGTCTATGAAACCACAATGTATGGAGTGAACTCCTGCAGACACCCAAGACATGCAGAGCTAAATATCGCATGGTTTGTATGTGTGTATCTGTTGTGGTTTGTTTTTGTGTGAACAGCAGCAGTTCCAGCGACAAAGCACAGACACGCAAAACAATTGTGCCTTTGTTGCCGTTTGTTTGTGGTGGTGGGGAGACAGGAAATGAGATCATGCTGAGGGCTCTGGCTGTGTGTGCGCGAGGCTTATCAAAGAGCAGGGCCTGGGGCAGGAGGAGAATACCAATTACTTATTAGCCAGCCTCACCAGGCTTATGGAAATGAGGAACAGTTCATCCAGTGCAATTTATTAAAGCTAGGTGGAGTCTCTGGTTCCACCGAGCGCTGTCACCTCTCTCTGTCTTTTTGCTCTCTGTCAGATTCAAACCCTCTCTTGTGTTACAAAGAATCATTGTGAAATGACTCGTACCAAAGTATTAGCCAACCATTCCTCACACAAAACTCCCTTTTCCTCATACCTTACATGCCGTCCAACTCATTTCGTGTCAAGATACAGATTTCACACAGAATACAGAGTTAAACAGCTTCTACTTCTCAACTACATTCACAAAATTCAAGTGTAACTTGTGCTATAAAATAAAGCAGTCCCTCTTTCCTTTTTGTCATAACACACAGAATACTGTTAATTCATCACCTTAGCATATAGGTCTGCAACAGTACAAATCAAGGCTGTATGTCTTTTCAACTGTCATTTATAAATTTATAAATCCAATATTCAATGAATTCTTCTAATTTATTTTCAGTTCATGGCCTTCATCCATTTGCAAGCATTTCATAGTGGCAAAAAATACCTGATTTGTTGCTGTCTGCATACCGGTCAACGGGAGGCAAAAGACGTGGCATTGGAACAGTGGAGAAGTTTAAATTAGACAGATTCCAGTGGTGACATTTTCGCCTCAAAGCCCCACAGACTTCAAAGCTCTCACTGTTCAGCATATCCAGCATTTAGCACCTAATCCATAGCTCCTTTGATAATTCTGTTGGGGTTTATTTTGCAGTTGGAGGCAGAGTGGATATACAGACAGAGAAGACAAGAGGGGAGATGGGAAGTGTAAAGATTGATAGTGACTGGGTGTTTTAAGACATGAGAAAAGGAAGCACAGAACAAATGTTAGTGAACTTTTAGATTTAAAAAAAAGTGATGTCACATTTAATCTGTCCACAGTTTTCATCTGAGCATAAGTGGAATGAAAACTGTGTGACACAGCAGACAAAGTTGGAAAATAAAGTTAGGCATGACATACTACCTTAACCGCAAAACATTAAGCAGAGATAGCAGTCTTTAGTTTCCAAGCTTCCAAGAAGCTTCCTGGATAGGTAGCGAAACGTCTTCAAACCAAATTTCCAGTCCAGTCAACAGAAGGAAAACCACACGCCTTGGATACCATGACCTGGATGACTGAGAATCTTCACAAACAGTCTTCAGTTTCAAATCAGTCAGGTTCATTGTACAGCGGTTAAACATGCATATTATAAAAATGCATATTTTTCAGCAAATAAGAACTATGGTGCTAAGTCTAAAAGGTCCTAGGAACTTCACAAACCTGAAAAAGCAAGTGTGGTACTTTGACAATAAAACTGAAATCAGTTGACTGGTATATCAGTTCCTTCTCATGTCTCACATTTGATATTTTATCCACTGACTGGCTTGGCTAGCTAATACCATAGCTGTCTCAGCAATGTTTGTGACACACACCAAAAATTCATGACAAAAAGTGAAATTACAAAATGTAATCATTGGAGAAACAAAATGTATGCTTGTCAGAGGGATTGCCATGCACACACATCTCTCAGGAGACAGAAAAACACTTAACACTGACCATTTATTCAATTTAAATAGCTGCTTTTGATATGTAGCCACCATTGGCATTAAAGCAGTTGATATATCTAACAGATGACATGGTTTCACAACAATAAATAGTCCTCTGTTTAAATAATTGTAGTAAACCATCTTACCAAATAGCTAACTAGAAAATCATCCATTCATCAAATTATCGTCATCATCACACATGACTGGCTAACTTAAGATATCCAAAGCCTGCTCACCACCGCTCTTACACAGGGGTGAGCTGAGGTGTTGGGCAGTACATTTCTGGAGGCTGTAATGACTTAAGGGGGTCAGAAGGATATCAGGGGCTGGCATGATAAGTGATGACACCCTCATGGGAAGAAGCTTAATGACTTTCACTTTGCAGGGGGACCGGCTGTCTTTGCTCGGTAATTCTACCGCAGTGAAACAGAAAAGGTTCAGGACATTGAGCCAGTTCAAACTGCAAAGCCTATTTTTCAGTCAGTTTGAGGTTTACAGAGAAACAAAATTATATTTTAGCTACTCTATTCATCTTATTCATTTAACTTCTGCACATTTCCCTGTTCTCTTTTCATCTTATTTTGTACTTCAAAATAAGTACTTTAAATGTTTAAAAGGCTGGCAAGGGCAAAGTTGAGGGTCCCTCTATTGTCTTAAACAAATGAAAAAAAAAGTTATTCATATGCCTTAAAGAGCTTAGAAGTATAAATAATTTGAATTATTTGGTATCAAAACATGAACTACAAAAAAGTTAACTATAGCGCAGTGACATTCAACTTACAGTCTGTAAAGCATTGACTGGCATGCCGACTATATTCCTAATTCATAAGGAAAATAAATGCAAACTTCAGTTTCACATTTCTTCCAGTTTGTTCGGGTTTCAAGAGCTGCATAATTAATTGAATCAATCACAATGTCAGCTTATGTAATTATAAAATTGCCAAAGATTGCAATTTAATAAAATAAAAAGATGTGCCTGTGAAAAGGACAACCTATTCTCAGTTTGTGTATATCCGCTTAGTATCTCACAGACGAGTCCTTCAGGCAGTGAAGCATGAGCAGTTTATGTTCACACTGAGTATTACCAGTCCACTGAACCAGTGGCCGCAGACATAAACCCAACTTTGGCTGTGTGCTTGGATTGAGTCACACTGACACATGCAATATTATCAAATAATTGCAATCCAACTTTCCCACCACATCGTTCAGCCCAAAAAAAATCTAGTGAAATTACTAGCCAGTCTCGTTTGCCCTCCAGGTGGATATTTCTCAAGGCATGACAACACGTGTAAACTATGAACACAGGGATCAAACATCTGCTACTTTTGAGGATTTGCAGTTTGAAGACAACAGGCTGGTGGTGCACATGGATTTAAAGGGATTCAGTAAGTGAAGTAAACTGTCAGAAGTGCTGTGACAACATTCAAAAGTAACACTACCAAGACAAAAACACCAAAATTATAGTTTTAACACACTGCTGTTTCTGCAAATTTATCTACACAAGCAATCATTCTGTTGTGTCAGACCTGAAGGAGGCGGGAGGACTTCAGACAGTCCTGTTCACCAGTTGCTCAACAGCTTACGTCTAAGTGGGGGTCTCATTTCAGAGAGTCAGCACAACAAAAAGGTGGTGTCCATGAGTGCATGTGTGTTTTCAGTCCCCAGCATTTCTATCCACCCAGTGACCTGCCTGCAACCCAGCTGAGCATTTAACAGTTTCACACACAGGGATAATGTGGAGACAGAGCCACATTTAAAAGACATGTCACACATCCTATCGGATGCCTCAAGGTCAACGGAAATGACATGCTGAGTTGTCTGTCAGCTGCCTATCAATGTGTGAGTGTGTGTGCCTGTGTTTGTGGCTGTCTGTGTGTGTGCTTGGAAGAAAAAGCAGAGGCACAGATAGCATTTAATTGAAGGTTGAAGTTATCAGATAGCCTGCAACTCAGCTGTCAGTCAAGATGCAGTCACGGTGGTGACGCGTCGCAGCGCTCTGCACCACTGACGACATCAGGAAATGGATGACTTTGAAGAATAGTGAGGGGAGTGGGCAGACAGAATGATAGAGACACAGCCCTGAATGGACACAAACACATTTCCAGACAGATGTGGGGCACTGGCACTTACACACAGGCCAGAAGAGAAACACACTTATGGGAATTAGAGGAGTGGCATGCTGGCAAGACAAGTTATTTTGGTGGAGATTACATGCCACACTGCATCCATGCAGGCACCAGGACAATCTAATTATCCACTGGTAACACCAAAGCAGAGAGGGTGACAGAAAAAACACCATTCACCAACATGTACATGTACGGAAGGTAAGGGGGAGTCATATTGTAAAGTGATGTAAAAAATGAAAACCAACCAACAGTATTCTAGGTATGAAAATAACAGGACAGTCGGGAAGGCTGGATAAAATGAGGACATATAAAAGACGGCAAATCTTCCACAAGTTCATGCCAAGAACACAAAACAGACACTTGGAGCGCCATTCCCTGCTTTCTCAGGAGAACCTAGTATTGCGTCAGCGAAACTCACTCACACACAAATACGCATTTTGGATGTGGGGAATCTGGGAAATTAGATGGAAATGCGAGAGTGGGGAAAATATTCCCCAGTCTAATAATGATCATTACAGTTTCCTCTCCTCTTAGCAGTGGGCAGATGGGGAGAAGAAGTGACATCTTTCTTCCCTTCTTTCATCATTTCTTTCCTCTCTTAGTATAAACCAAGAGCATTCTCTCAAAGACAAAATAATTCCACTCTTTAAACATAAACAATTAGAAATCCCCCCTTTCAGCAAACAAACTGGATACAGACACTCACCATAGATCAGTAAGTGTTAATATGCTATCAAAAATCAGAGGACCAAGACAAACAAGGTCTTCAGTGGAAATGAGTTTAATGTGTTATGTTTTCTTATCTTCCATTGCTGACTGTTCTATCATAAAATGTCAAGTTTCATTTAGATTAACAGCAATATCATTGTACTTATAACATCAGCAGTTCACTATGAGGACTTGTAGCACAGAAAACTGGCCATTACACATACTTACTGCTACTCCCAACAATTTTTCTTTGAAAACTACTGTTTTAAAAATAAAGGTAGGGATACAAAAAAATCCATTTAGGCTTGCAGCTGATTTCCCCTGGTCCCTCACGCTACCACATAAATAACAAAGCCAGTTGACATTTTCCTCTTTTACTTCAGATGTAATGACCAGACTCATGGATTTGTGTGGACCAAAATAGAGTGACAAATGTGTGCCATTTTTACATCACTGTGCTTCTGTAATGTCTGCCTTCAGGTGTGTGTGTGTATTTTCCTGTACTAAGGTCATCAGTGAGTCATCTTGGCCACCAGGGGGAAGCCTAATTAATTTAGTGGCATTCTCTGCAGCTCGTAAATACAATACTTAGTTACATACAGCAGCATAGCACACAGGGCAAAGGCACCACAAGGGTCATCTTAAGTACTGCACACTTATAATAGTACGTGTGTGTCAGTCATAGGAGCCTCTAATACCACAGGCATCACCTACTGTTTCACACATTCTCATCACCTGCCTAAAATATGATTGAAACATGCGCACCCGTTTTAAAATATGACATTCTTTGCACAAAACCCACACAGGCACGAAGACACAGCTAAGTCAGCGGTTATGAAAACGGTGTGCTTTCCAAAACTCAAAGAAATAAAGCATTTGTCATTATCTATCTGGAAAAACAGATTCAAACTGAAGTTCACGTGAAGGATTCAAAAATTATTTCAGTTTTTTTTCGATTTTCCAAGTATTCTTTACCATGCAAATGAGAAGAGTTTGAGCTATAAAGTGAATTGTTTCTTCAACACAAAAGGAAGCACATGCTGGCAAGTGCTGGTCAGGTTAAATAGAAAGTACCTTAGTGTACAGGTAGGTATTTACTCCACTACATATACCTAAGTATTTCATTTAAATTTACTTAGGACAGCAGTTCTGCTTATACTGTTTACTCTTATTCAGTCACATTTGACCACACACCTCAATGAATACAATTTAAAAATTGTGACTTCAAAAATAATCATAATAGTGATAATACATTTTTAAAATTAAGGAAATATTCATAATAAACTAAGCTATGAAATTAATAAATAAAAAATGACAAAAATATTTACAAAAATTAACAAAAAGTATTTACAAAATTCACAAAACTGAGCAAGACAGCTAGAGAAAATATCAAATTACCATAGTACAAATGGCCACAACAGGGAAAAAGAAAGAAAATAATTAATCATAAAATAATTAAATCATAGTTCACAAAAATGCAACAAAAGGAGCAAAAATGATCAAAAATATTCAAGTAAGTTAAAAATCTACAAAGAAAAAAATGAGCAAGAAAAAAAACAGACAAACAAAATTAGCAACAAGACTAGTAAAAATGAATGGTTTAAAAAACACAGAAAAAAACAAGTAAGCAACAAAATTGCCAAAGTAGCTGCTTGAATGAAATATATTATGCTGTCATAACTTCCATGTTATGAAGTTCCACACTAATTGAGTAGTTTTTTTGTTACTCTTTTACATTTACTCAAGTACTTGTACTAGTACATGTGTACTTCTACTTGATTCGTTATAATTACAAAGCAACAATACATTTACTTGAGTACAGTTTCTGTTCAATCTGCACACCACTGCATTAATGTAACCACGTTGAGGTAAAATTTTAGTATGAATTACTTCAATGCAACTTGTAAGATTTACAGAAACATGTGATTGAGAGATGTCGATATTTGGAGTTGTGACATATATCGGTATCAGTGTTTTTTTTTTTAATTTGACGGGCTGATATCAAGAAATCAATTAAAAACTGGGTTATTTCGGCTCAGACGCCCCTCTTCCTCTCTCCTGCCGCTTCTGTCTCCAGCACTGTTCCACCCACGGCGCCATCTGATTGGCTAAACAAACAACAGAGCAGAAGGACAAAAGCTTACTTGATCTAGACTCCTGCATTACCGCTTGACATGTGTACTGCCCCAGTTGAACTCCCCACCTGCCACCTTCCCCAGAGCAGCTCACGGGCAACCGGGCACTTAACGCCAGAGGCGAGAGCCCGCTCGGGGCTCGCCTCACCGAGTAAGTGACGCGTAAAAGTGTCGGCACCGACACGTTCGGTGCTGAAGGGTTTTAAGCTCTGGAGAGCAAGCATATGTGTCGAAGGTAAACGCAGAAAGCTCTCCCGAAAATGTAATAAACATCCCAGTGCTCTATGGCTCACAACTACCACTAATGTTACAGCGTGCAGCAGAACAGAGCGGAATAAACATTAGCTGCTGCCAACGTACCTCCCGTACCTCTTACGTCCCTCTCGACAGGTCTGTGAATTACTTGAAAGAAGGTGCTGATAACAGACAGTCAAACAGTTCGTGATAGTAAAAGCGTAAGAAACTCAATTCACTTGTTTTATTGTAGGGAAACATGTTAAGGTGGAGGCTGATTAGTTTATACCATAACGTTAGTTGTCTGGTCTGGCTCTAAACACTCAGCAGACTATGTATTATCAATGGGTTGAATGTATGTAATGTGGAGAATAGTGTCTGTTTGCGTGAAAGTCACATGAAAAACTCTACAGCTCATGACTACTACAATAACTTGTGAGTCTAGGATCCATGCACTTCTGGAGCTATTTATTTTCTATTTCTTTGGTTAAATAAATATGCTTCAGGCATTTAAACAAAGTTAAGTGTTTGTATTGTTCAACATTTTTACGCCAATTTACTGCAAATGGATATCGGCTCCAAATATCGGTTATCGGCATCCTTAATTACTAATAATCAGTATCGGCCCTGAAAAACCCATATCGGTTGATCACTAATGTGAATCCTTTCATGTTTAAGTAACCTGGTGCTGAAATATCCCTAATTGAATCAAAATTGCATTGAATGAAATCTGATTTAAAATTGAATCTTTAGATTCTAACATCAGGCTTCTCAAATAAAAAAATAAAGTCATCAGGACTGTTCTCAAAGACCTGAAGTTGAGGCACTACAGATAAAAAGTGAAAGGGCAGGCAGGGATGCTTTATTAAGCCAGAGTATGGGCCTGGTTTGGGGTTCAGCTAGAACTAAGCTGGTCCCAGTGAGTCCCTGGTGCCCTTTATCAATTCTGCCAGGGGGAAAATTCAATCCACGGCTGACTGGCCCCCTGCTCTGTTCTATGGTGAGTCTTATCCTCTGTCACCTCCCTCCATTCATTTCCTCACTGCAAGCTGGAGGGATTACCAAGAGAAAGTTGCTCTTCAAGAAGTGACACAGCCATTCATGTGTGACAAAGATTGCCATGAAGACAGGGAAGTGGCTGACAGTAGTTAAAATCTTCCACACCCTCACCAACAAGATTTTACAGGACAGTAATGACTGCTGTGGTTATGGTTGCAAATGTTAAAAACAAAGAGATATAAAAAGAGACAAGTGATGAAAACACTAACCCCTTGGCTACACTGAATGCATTACATCTGCAGACTGTGCTGTTGAATGCATCTCTTTATGGGCTGCATTTACAGCGCTTGTTCAGAGCAGAATAATGAGTGAGTGACAAAACAAGTCACTGAACCTTTGCTTGGTGATTGTTGTGTCTTCAGATTTTGGACACCGCAAAGCAATGTGAACATTAATGGTTTTACACTGTGTAATATGAGCAAGTCAATATAAAAAATAGAACATGCTGTGTAAGGAATAGTCACTGAGCAACCTCAAGCTTTTATAAAATAAATGCTAAAAGGGTGAACAAGCGTGGGAGAGAGGGAGTCAGTGTCAGGTCAATAGGCTCTGATTACTCATCTTTATATATTGTTATCATTTTCCTTCCATTCAGTCTGTTATTTCTCCCTCGTCAGCTGTTATCAAAAGCACCCAGGTGAGAGGAAACACTAAATAACTCTCAAAAGCAAACTACCATACTGATCAAGCCATTTCCTGTATATTATTGGTTGAATTGAAATTCAAGCAGCAAAAAGCAATGATTGGGTCTTCACACCACCACACATCGTGGTGGACAGCAGTCGAGGGCTTTCACTGTGGGTATGTCAACACTGTACAAAGGAGCTGTATCAACAGGAATTGGAAATGGCAAAAATTACATATTCACACCAAAATGATGTGCTTTTAGTTATAAATGTTCCTACCTGAAAGCTTAATATTTGAAATGTTGAAAGGGTGCTACTGAGCCATTTGGGCACTTCCACCACCTAGTCCACTAAAATAGAAAGTTTTGAGAGTAAAATGTTTATCCCTTCAAACATAAGTCATTTGAGAGAAGAATAACCCTATTCTTCTTCTAAATAAACTGCCAGGAAAAACATAACTGAATTACATGTCAACAGCAAACATGCATCCAGTGCACAGCTGTCACTAATGGTGGGTAACATAAACAAACAGTACCCAAAAGTATTGTAATTTCACAGCTACATTGAGTTGTACTTGAGTAAGAGTAAAAAAGCATGTCATAATAAACTAAAGTACTGAGTAACTTTATAACACAGAATTTATTACCTTACATAGTGCATTTTTGAAAAGACAACATATCCTATAAGTCATACCGATGTAAAGGTCACATTACTGGTCATTATTAAAGTGACAGATCCAGAACCTGGCAAATGTTGGTGCTCGAGATTTGCTTACTTTGTTCAATTTTGCTGGATATTTTGTTCATTTCGTTCACTTACTTGATTATTTTTGCTCAATTGTTCCCATGTTGTTGCTGATGTCTTTGAGCAATGTTCAGTTTTGTTGGATATTTTGCCTTTTTTTGTTTGTTCATTTTGACTGCTTTGCAGTAGCAACACAAAACCCGACTTGCTCATTGTCATTAGCATTAACAAATTCAGTGCAACAATGACTCTATTCAATAAGGTGTAAATGTACATTTACAATCAAGTAGTTGTTTTGCTGAATACTTAAAAAGTATTCAGC
>JAQQAE010020144.1:0-10762 GCA_029823295.1 Pseudamia nigra | reverse complement strand
AGTCAGCTGGGATAGGCTCCAGCACCCCCCCCCGACCCTCACGAGGATTAAGGGGTAGAAAATGGATGGATGGATGATTGGTTATGGCTTATGATGTCACAGATTGCAAAAATCTATAAATGGCAGTTTTCTCTGTTGTCTATATTGTTGTGAGGATTTCTGAGGCTTTGTAGCAATACGCTGGTTCAGATGTTGGCTCGTGGGGTCAGGACTTATGCATTTTAGCTGGAAAGTTACAAAAATTCAAAGTAGCCTGTGTTTCCTTGAGGGCAGATCTGTGAGGATTTGGTACTGAACAAGGTTGTTTTGGACTACGTCAACACAAATGTGTAGTCTACAGGACAATAACACTATGTGGTATTTTGCAGATACAATAACATGCCAAAGGACAAATATTGGACAGTGCTCTGTGTATGACACAGTGTTGGACGTTAGTGGCAGCCATGTTGAATTGTTAAGTCAAAGCTGATGGAGTCTCTCCAGCGTTCTAACTTTAGGAACTGGGTGTTCCAGTTGAAACTTACAACTGGAATTCACCAAACAGTAACTTCTCTCTCTAAATGGGTCTGAAAACTCAGAAATAAGCAGAGAGTGCAGTGTTTGGTGTCTGAATGTCAGGTGTGGATGTGACACAGCAGACCTTCAGGGAACAGACAATCACAGACATGGATGTAGAACCATATCAGGAAATTAAAGTTAGTTTGGGCTTTGGTCTGGTTTTATCACATAAGAATGGCCACCTAAAAATCAGTACCAGTCAGTATATTCTGACACAATGATACTGTCATGTTGTTTATGTCAAAATCTGACCCTACCATCTAATTGTGACAGCAGAAATCAAGACTCCTCAGACCAGGCAACATTTTTGTAGTCTTCTATTCTGCAAAATGTAGCCTTGGTGTCTGTTCTTAACTGACAGGAGTGGCACCCATTGTGGTCATCTGCTTCATGTTGTGGACACATTATGCATTCAGAGATGGTAATCGGAGTACGGTACCTGTTGCCATTTTATCATCTCAAGCCAGTCCATTCTCCTCTGACCTTTGCCTTCAACAAGGCATTTGTGGCCAGACAACTACCACTCATTTGATATTTCTTCTTTTCAGGACTATTCTTTGTAAACCCTAGAGATAGTTGTGTGTGAAAATATTAGTAGATGTCGGGTTTCTGAAATACTCCAACAAGCCCGTCTGGCACCAATGACCATACCACGCTCAGAGTCACTTAAAATCACCTTTTTTCTTCACTCTGCTGCTCCGTTTGAACTTTTGCAATACATCTTGACCATCTCTTCCGCCCCAAAAACATAAGTTGTTGCCACGTGATTGACTGATTAGATGTATTAATATATAGTTCAAAGGGTGTACCTAGTAAAATGGCCGATGAGTATTTTTCATGGTCGGTTTTCTGGGTGTAAAGGGATATTGCCAACTGGCTGAAGGGTCAGGGCTTGTTTAATTCAGCTGAACAAGCTACTAAAATTCAAAAATGTCTTGTATTTCCTGGAGTGCAGATTTGTGAGGACTGGGTACTGAGCCACAGACGTTACCCAATAAAAATGCTTTGATGTGTATACAACCTTTAAAGTGGAGATTTACACATTACATTATGGCTTTAAGGAAATAGATAACTATGACCATGGAAAATTTACATCTATTTTTTGCACCACACTATCTTCCTAAGGCTATTGAGGCGTCTATGGGCAAACATGAAGGTGTTTGTTCATCAGCATCAGGTGCACATTTGCACAGTCAACACATTACAACGCAAACACATTATGTCTACGCTGTAGGCGATGGCGTCTTTTTTTCTGAGCACAGGCCTGTTCACATAAGTGCCAGGTGAGCAGATCCTTTTTAATCTCCATTACTGTGGAGAAGAGGCCGATATGGGTTAAATGTCTCTGCTTCATTCAATCCCCTCTCAAAGGCAACATGCTGCTGATGTGGCTGTTCAAGGTTTAAAGGGGCATTCAAAGTGCTTTCTGTGCAGAACGGACATACTGGACATGACGCTTCAGGGACGTGCATTTGCTGCAATGACATGTATTTCTTGATATGTTGGTTTATAGAGGACAGTACAGCTCATTAACTCATGGAGGTTTATTATCAGGATCTGGTTCAGACAATTTGGATGTTTTATAGGAGTCGACACTCAGACATTAAGTCAAACTTGTAAAAACCAAAAAAAAAAACAGCTTTTTTTTTGTATTATCCTTGATAATTGTAAAGAGTAATAAGATGTATAAGAATGAACCTTAAACATTTCTTGATTCATTTTTTAAATTTTAACACAATAAAAAATATCTAATAAAAAAGAAACATCTAATAAGAAATGAACAGAGTTATAGGAAATTGGCTAAATAAATACAAATATCTACAACAAAATCAACATAAATTAACACATAAGCATGATAATTATGTACAAAGTAATGAACAAAATGAAGAAGACAATGAAAAAAGTGGACAAAATGTCCACAAAGTGAGCACAGTAATAACCTAAATTAACAAAAATAAATACAATAGCTGAGAAAGTGAGCAGAAATGAGGAAAAATATGGAGGCAATAAGTAAATATATAATTATCAAAACTACCCAAAAATGAACAAAAAAGTCCAAAATGAACGAAATGAAAGTCCATAAAATAATTTGGAAAAACTGACACAATTGTCAAGAAAATGAATTAAAATGAACAACATTATTGGAAAATAGCTAAAGAATCAATAAAATAAAAATGTCCAAGAAAATTTACAACATGAACATGAACATGAAACAAACTGCAAGAAAAAAATGATCAAAACAAAAATGAATAAAATAAATAAGATACATGATACATGCTAAATGATTGGCCACGCAACAAAAACACACTCTGACTGACACTGGGAAACAGAAGTTACCTGCAGAGCCACAAATCCACATAATGGAGCCTCTCCTTGTTTAGTGGAGGACCTGCCTGTAATTTGCAGAGCAGACGGCCACAGCAGCCTTTGATGGAGTGGATGAGATGTGTGCAGAGTGTGTTTCTGTTTGTTATCAGTGTGGAGCAGAGACAATGAGAAGCTGAATGGAGGATGAGTTCAGACTGGCACACACCCTTTTCAAGCCGCCTTTTGTCACTCCAGTGCACATGTGAATTGTGAACAAAAGCAGCTGTGTGCCCTGTGATCTGAAGCCCAACATTGATTTTCTTAATCGACATTTGTTGTGTTTATTTGTGCTGGACATGAGCTGTGTTACACAAACACCCCCAAACATTGTTCGAAACAATGAAGATCCTAAAAAGTACCGCAAAGGGCGTTGACATTTTGGCTCCGGCGTAGCAGCTCGTTTTCAGTTCACAGTGGGCAGTGATTGAAGTTAGGCAGACGAAAGGGCGAGAGATTTAGTCATGACTTCCTTTGATAAGCTGTAAGGAGAGTCGCAGGAAAAACGAGCAGTGAGCAGCGAGGAACAATGTGATATTGAGTCGCACTCAGCTGATCGTCCTAATCCTTCTGCTGCAGGCATGTCATGTGGCCCGAGCGGCATGAATGGAGCAGATTGTCTCAGACTGTGTGAGATTTCCCTTCACAAACTCATAATGTATTTGGATTATTCATCAGTTTACGTCAGCAAATTCACATTGGTGTAGCAGGGACAGAAACGCATTGTTACACAGCACAAATATTTTCTGTAGTGTTCCTACCAGTCCTGTACACTTGGTATTTCATCAGTTAAAGTGTTACTTTGCCCCCCGTTCTGGGTCTAATGGTGCATTCTGCGACTTTGCATGTGCAAACATGGACATTAACAGCAAAGTCAGATCATTCACAGTAAGGGCTAGGCAATAAGGCAACAAAATTATGACGCCATGTATTTTGTCAACACTGTAATATATTACACATTTTGTGGTAAATATTTTTAAGAGAGTAAAACTATGTAAATTCACTGCTAATGGTGTAGATTTGTATTTGTTTTATCAAATTTACTCGTGTTTTTTTTTTTTTTTCATTTGAGTCAAAAACCATATTTTATCGCTCAGTATCACTTTAAATACAAACACAGTTGGGAGTCTGATAATAAATGTACACATCATCTCAGTCTGTAAAGAGGTCCAAGAAAGGCTTGATGGGAAATTCTGAAAGTACATCACATGGTCACCCTGAAACTTGATGCATTTATTTCAGCTTCTGAGGGCCTGTGAAAGATAATTTGTAATGACATTTGCTAATAGTTTACTAACAACTTCATTTTACAAATATGCTCATATTTGTCTACTTTAATTTTCTCTTACACTTGCCGGGGTAAGGGAAAAGGGGAAAAAAGCTGAAATAAATTTTAAAAAAGGATGAAGACAAATGTCCTGGATGAACATGGAATAAGCATCATATTGCAATTACTTGAAAATATTTAACAAAATTTTACGTAACTGTTCTAACTGTCTCCCCTCGCCTGTGTAAAAACACTGAAGAAATGAAATGGGTGTAAAATATTTTATTATGTCTGCTTTGTTTAACTGGCTTGATTATTTTGTTTATTTTTTTGTTTGTCTTGTACATTTTGTTGATTCTCTTGAATATTTTTGTTAATTTTGTGTCATTTTAATTTTCCTTTTTTCCTTTTATTTGTCTTTTGTTAATTTTTTTTATCACATTTAATTCAAGATAAGATGAGCTTTATTTGTCACATGTGCAGTTATAGTGTACATAGTACAGTGAAATGTGTTTTTGTACCTGTAGCAAATGGTAAAAGAAAACGCACAGAGTAAAAATAAAATGGATGTCTATATAATATGAGAAAAAAATATTAAATTAAAAAAGGGGTAGCTCTTGCTATCATTAGGCAGTTTGCATTAACATAAACTGTAAATGCAATGGTATTAAGTAATTTACAAGTTTTTTAGTTTATTCATTTTTTTTGTACATTTGCATTTATAATATTCAATCATAAACAAAGCAGGAACAACTTACATTGCATTTAAGGAGGAAAACGCATAAAAATGTAATGTCATTTCCAGTAAAAATGTAGTTTCCAATCATTTATTTTCTATTTTTGGTCACTTATTGGGCCAAAAAGTTTGGAAAGCAGTAAACTACACAATAAAATTGGTAATCATAATTATCTATCTGAAAATTAATCAACACCTAATATAGTAGATTTGCATGTTGAGTGAAGCGTGTTTTTCACAGTCTTAGTTTCACACTGTCAGGTCAGTCTCGGTGCTGTTTGGCAGGTCGACTCTTTCACAGCTACAAGTGTTGTGGTTTTTATGTAATTAATGAATGATGTGGTTTAAAGCAATGTGCTCATTTTTACTGATTTTAAGAATTTCACTTCATTTGTTTGCTGTCACATAAGTTCAGTTGCAGCTCAGGATTTTATTGTGATGTACCCTGATTCATGATGCAAGCAGTACGTGAAGCTTTTTGTCCTGTGACATCTCAAGAAATGAGCAAAACAATGAAAGAAAATGAAAAAAAAATGAAGAAATTGAGCCAAATGTCTACAAGAATGACAAATATGAACAAAAAATTATTATCTAATCAAGCAAATGAAAAAAATAAGAAAATTAACAAAGCCAACAAGAAGTTAAACAATGAAAAGTGATCCAAATACTCATGAACACAAACAAAAATTGACATAATAATGAAGAAAATGAACAAAATCATAAACAAAACTAGCCTGAATGATGAACAAGTTTGTAAAAAAATTAATGAAAATGAACAAAATAATAAAAAATTGGCCAAAATAGTCAAGAAAATGAACAAAAATGGCATAAATAAACCACACAATTAACAAAAATGAACAGTGTTCAAGGGAATGAACGAAAATGCAGGAAGAGTAAACAAAATGATCAAGACAATGAACAGCTAACAACAAACTAACAAGAATTAAGAAAAATGAACAAATCAATAAACCACATGCATGACAATACACAAAATAATCAATAGAACGAACAAAAATTGACAACATTTTCCAGACAATGAACAAAAATGAAGATAAACCACTAATGAACAGAATATTCAAGAAAATGAATGAAATGCAAAAGTGAACAAAATCATGAGATCTATGAATAAAATAATAAACAACTAATATGAAGAGAAAAGTAAACAATTTAATGTACAAAACTGAAGAGAGGTTTAAAATAAAGTGCTCATTTCACTTTAGTTCACTTTATTTGCTGTAATTACAGCTTCCCTTCATGGTTTGAAGCTGCTTTTTCCTCTTCGTCGTCTCACAGCTGCAGATTTTCACGTGGTGATGTGTTCTGGTTAAATTCGGCGTCTGAGCTGAATGCCCAGGTGAAAAGTGTGTGTCGCGAACAGAGCCAGGTCGCGCCTTGTTAGAGCCGAGCGGGGATAGTGCGGCGTGCGGAGGCTTGGAGAGGAGCCATAATTACAGAGTAAGCCTGGAATGCCAACCAGCCAGCCATGAGGTGGGTCTGAGTGGGCCGCGACGCACATGCATACCACACAGGCCTGCGAAAAACAACTCCTCGTGAGGTTCCGAGTGCCTTCAGACGTGGACGACTGCTGCCTCAACTACCGTACAGCACTGGTTCAGACATGTTTACCACCACTGTCAGGGGTCTTAAGAGAACAGCCGACTGTACAGAGCAGTGGTTCTCAGCTGGTGGCTCAGGACCCAAAAGAGAGTCTCACACTTGTTCTGTGGGGGTCGCCAACAATGTGGTGGTTTAAAAAAGCTCATCTAGTAGATGAGTTTAGATTGTTAAATTGTTATCTTAAATTTTGTTGGAAATTTTGGTCATTGGCTTGGTATTTTCTTGAGTATGTTGTTGATTTGTTGGTCATTGTTGTGCATATATTGTTCATATTATTTCAAGTTATTTTATTTGGTGTTCTTTATTATTGTTCATTTCTTAATATTTTGTCCATTTTGTGTTCACTGTCTTAATTTTTACCTCAGTTTTTTTCCATTTCTTAGTTTTTTTGTCTTTTTTGTTTCTGTTTGTTTTCTGGGTTATTTTGTTCAATTTTTTTTTCTTTATTTTCTTCTTTTAGTATTTCCTTGACTATTTTGTTCACTTGTTGCTCTTTTTCATATTATTTCAGGTTCTTTGTTTTTTTCATTTTTGTTCTTTATTTTGGATTATTTTGGCCATTTTTTGCTAATTATTTTATGTATTCATTTTCATCATTTTCCCCTCAGTTTTCTTCAGTTTTTTTTGGTTATTTTATTTATTTTTGTTTATTTTCTTTGTTACTTTGTTCAATTTTACTTATTTTCTTTTATATTTTGATCATTGTTCATTAATTTTCTTGATCATTTTGAACAATTTCCCTAATTTTTGGTTATTTTCTTGATCATTTTGTTTATTTATTGATTGTGTTGTTTATTTCCTCTATTATTTTTTAGTATTTTTTTCCTTAATTGTTGATAAATTTTCTTTCATATTGTCTTCATTTTTGTTTAATTTTTCAGAACTTTGTTCAATTCAGAGTAATTTTTTTTTGCTTTCTTGGTCATTTTATTCATTTTTTTTCAGAGTCTTGTTTGTTTTTCTCATTTTGTGAATATGTTGGTATTTTCAGCATTACTTTGCACATTTTTGGGGTTTGTTTATTAGTTCTTTTTTTTGGCTTTTTTGTGTTCTGAATTTTAATGCAAGTACTAAATATTAGTGTCAGGTTATATAATTCCAAAAAAGTGGGCCTGAACTTGATGACTGCTGGGAAATGTGGTCTAGAAGCTGTTTAAACGTCATCATCCTTAAACATCAGAAGATAAACACGTGTGTTTTTCAGGGGTCACGTTGTTTGGGTTTGTTTCCAGAGTGGAGATGTAGGCACTCGTCTCTGGCCAAAGGAAATAAATCTGATTGGACAGATTGCGTCAACAGGATCTCCATTCCCACTGCTCTATGACCTTTCACTAGCCAAAGCTAATTCTGGCTCTTCCCACAGGACCCCCGGCTGCATAAATACGCTGTACAGGCCTCACAAAGACGGGTTTAGAGCCCACATCTCACTCCGTCTCCAGATTTCTGAAGCCTGGGATTCCTTCATTAAACTATAATGTTGCGTATATGCTGCCTGTGGGTCTGCACACACTGCAGAGTAGAGGCTAAAAGGATGACATTAATTAATTCATCAGTTTCTTTCCTTTTTATGTAAATGATAGGAAGATGGATATGTGAGGGCTGCTTGTGTAATACTTTCAGGAAATGCATGATGGGAGGAAAACGTGAGCTCCTCTACGGACGCAAGTGACGAGAGCAGGGCTGCACGATTTGGTGAAAAAGTCATATTGCAATTATTGTGGCCAGTTAAACATAAGATAATCCTGTACTCATCCCATGCTGAGGAAATGTGCAGTGTTGCTTCAGCATTGGCATGGCAAAATAGATTGGATACTTTAAGTAAATAATGATAATACAGAGCAAAGTGCAACTATAAGTATAAAAAATTATCTAACAGTGTAATAGAAGAAACGAGGTTCAATATTTCCAGTTCAATATTTGTGACTTTTATTTGAATCCACATGCGTCGATGTCAAGACAATGTACAAAAATGAACAAAATATGTGAAAAAATGAGCAAAATGATTACATACAAACTAAAATTAGAAACATAATTACCAGAATATTAACCAAATTGACAAAAATTAACTTAAGAAGCAAGATGCCAACAAACTGAAGTAAAATGAACATATAATCAAAATATTAATGACATATCAACAGAAAAATGAGCAGATTATCAGTAACATTTTAAAAAATGATTAAAAGTTTCTCCAAAATGAACAAAAAACTTACAAAAATTAACCAAACAAAAAATGCCCAAAAATGAACAATATATTTTTTTCTGTCTCTACTCTTTTATTTTGTCTCTCCTCTGTTCACTAACCCCAACCGGTCGAGGCAGATGGCCGCCTACCCTGAGCCGCTGGTTTTTCTCTTCTGTTAAAAGAAGTTTTTCCTCCCCCCTGTCGCCTTTGGTTTGCTCACAGTGGTTCTGTTGGGTTTGCTCTGTGTATAGTCATGAGGTCTCTGCCTCGAATTGTGAAGCGCCTCGAGATAATTGGCGATTATGATTGGCGCTATACAAATAAAATTGAATTGAATTGAAAACAAAACAAAAAAAATATTGAATAATTGACAAAATAAACAAAAATGACTACAAGTATAGGGTTAGGAATAGGGTTTAACAACAATATGCCAAAAATGTAGCACAATTATTGTCAAAAAATATCCAAATAATACCAAAATTGTACAATCAGTAACTTGTCACCAAACTGGACAGAAATGAGCTGAGTAGAAGAGAAATTATCTAAAAAAAATCAAAAAGTAACCAATATGCTATCAGAATAATCAACCAAAAGTCAACAAAATGAATAAAAAAATAGTTTAAAAATGTATCCAAAATGAACTAAAAAAATTACCACCAAAATGAACCAAATATTTAATAAAAATGTAATGAGGAAAAATCAGGAGAAACTATCAAAAAGAGTAAGAGAATGTCAACAAAGTAAACAAAAATGGACATTAAATGACGACAAAGTTACCCAAAGTATTGTAAAAAAATAACCAAATATTGACAAAAATTATGTGACTGGCAGCATGTCATGAGACTGAATTAAATTGAGCTGAGTAATTAACAAAAAATGAGAATGAGCTGCTTACTAGCTTCTTACAAGGTATCAGACTGCAGTTTTTTTTTTACTGTAAATGATCATATGTTTGAAAATGTATCACACTATAATAGTTATATGTACAGTGGTACCTCGCTGTATGAACGCTTCCCTCTACGAAATATTCAATGTACGAAAAATATTTTGGCCAAAAATATTGTTGTATGTGTCTTGGTGTCCACATACAACATCTGGTACGAAACCGATGAACCCGGAAGTGAACAAGCTCTTCTTCTTCTTTTGGTTTTGATTAGCGGCTGGCACCCGACTTAACAGGTGCGCTACCACCACCTACTGGACTGGAATGTGGTACAGTAGGTCATCAGCCGGAAGTGAACTATTGCCCACCCGGAATTGATGTAAACAGTCAACACAACAACATGTGATACGGCCAAATGCTAACTGCTAGTAATTCAATGTCCCTGCTACAGAGCTGCTCCTTAACAGTGCTGTGGCCTGGATCACACCATCTGTTGTTTACAAACACAGCCAGCCCCCCCCCCCCTTTCTTCTTACCACTCTCTGCCACTATCCGGTCCACATGGATGAAGGTGAATCCGTCCAAGTAGACCGGCAGGGCCAGAGTTGTGGTGTTAGCTCGGGAACTAATAACACAGCTCCAGAGCTAACAGTGGCTGACTGTGGTTGCTGCTTTGCTACCCGAGAGGGACCTAAGAACACAAAACCGTTGCTCGGCATGCTTATGGGTACTGTTCTGTTGATAATTAAGAGCAGTAGCCACAAGCCTACTGTGGCTAAGCTACATCGGTCAGCCACTGATCAATTTAGCTTAGCTTTGCTTCGTCCACACCAAGCTAAAAGATGCCAACCACGCCACATCAACTCCAACGGTCCACAACTAATTTTCACATAACCCACCGACACACACTGTAACACACAGTAACGCAAAGCCAAAAAAGTAACACAGTCAAACGCTAACTACTTGGCTCAGTCATGCCAACTTGAAAAAAACGATGTACAGTGGTGCCTCGGATAATGACGATAATCCGTTCCGGCGTCACGGCCTGTATCCGAATCAGTTGTTATCCGAAGTGACGTGAATACATGTAAAACCAATTAATCCGTTCTGGACCCACGACAAACTCCCATATAAAGTATGTATTACACACCCCTA
>JAQQAE010020143.1:0-10762 GCA_029823295.1 Pseudamia nigra | reverse complement strand
TTTAGTTGTATTTAGTGTTAAAAATATTATATGGCTCTCATGGAAATACATTTAAAAATATGTGGCTTTCATGGCTCCCTCAGCCAAAAAGGTTCCCGACCCCTGGACTACGGACTGTAAAGTGGTGTGACCATTTTGATAACTTTAACGGTGTTTAGTTATTTTTCAGGTACTGTACTTCCTTAATCTATTCAAGACAGCCTCCAGTTGCTTAGAGTGATGTGCATTTATCTGATATGACAGATGATAAGATGACAATTCAGAGAACCCATGAAAACACATGAAACCTAATGCATGCTCACAAATGAATGGAGGACAACAGCATATTGTGGCCATTGCTGGTATAAAAAAATGCACAACGGTGCTGCTGTACCAGACTGAATAATTCAACAGTAATACACACCATTACGTGGTTAACAGGTTATTAATGATACTATAATCCATGACTTCACGTGCACTGAAATGATGCTGCGGGAGTTACATTTTGCCACAGCAGTGGATGTTTTCCCAGTTTAAATGCGTAACCACTAATATCCTTTTTTATCTGCACTGCTGAGGAAAGACAAGATCCTGTGTTTGAACTTTGATTAGGCTGAACATGCAAATATTCCATCATTAATGGTATTGAATACTAGATGAATAATGTATAGTGCAGTGTAGTTGAAACATATAACAGAAAAACACTTCAAAGTGAGTTAGTTACTGTGAAACAGGCTGAATTTTAAATCAATAGAACATTTCCTAAATTATATTTCACTACTCATCAGACCAAGAAGGTTATCACACATTTGTGACTTTAATTTTTAACTGTTTTTCTGTGAATTTTTCATTTTTTCTGGGAGAAGCTATTTGCACAGTCACACAGTAGGGCAAATGTCACTTATACCCAAGAACACATGTGTTCTGTTTACAGAGGCTTAATTTAAAACGTCTGCAGCTCAGTGGTGTTATGGTTGAATGGATTCCTCACATGACATGACATTTTAATTTAGGTACCAGACTATACATTTAGGTTATACACCAAATGTAGTTTTTGGTTTGGGGCAGTTAAAAGATCGTTGCAATAAAATACAACCTTTCACAACATCACCTGCAGTTCAGAAATAATTTCAGACAACATGTTTTGAAAATAATGCTCAGTAGTAGTAGGACTTATAAAACTCCTTGTAACAAGAAGGGCAGGGGCTGAAGGTGGGAAACAAAAACTGCACTGAAACAAATAAAAGAAGGTCCCTTGATTTCTTAAAGGTAATTGCATGTAAAAACCTTCTAGATACAAACAAAAAAGCATAAAGTCCACCATTGCTTTTGCCTCTCAGGAGACAGGCACTCCATTGTATAACCTCCCACCTTGAGTTTAACATATGTACCGTAAGCCCAATAGCTCCTAACGACCACCATGTTGGGGAAAAAAAAGGTGAACAGGACTTTAAACTCAGAGAATATCCAAGGTTTTTCCACATAAATTTGTTGGTTTTTTCACTTTCATCCCTGAGAGTTTGCTTGTAAAGAATATTTGCATGTTTTCTAGTATATTTAACATCTGAATCACAGATAACACGTCATTGTCCAAAAATAACCAACAGTTATAAGGAACGGAATACTAATACAATGTTGAAAATGGTGCGTAGTGTTTCTACTTACGCTCAGCAATGACTAGAGGTGGGTAGAACAGGAAGTATCCCACCAGCTCGGCGGTCAGCTGGTTGAGGAGGCCGCTGGAAATCGTTCCATTAAGAATCGCATCCTGGTTCTTCACCACGTACACGACAGTGACTGATGGAGAGCCCGGCTCCTGGGAAACACTCTGAATCTAAGAATGAACACACAAACATGTATATTAATATTTTATCTGAATTGACAGACTAAATAAGATGCTATGTGGCCCACAGGGGCAATAGAAGAATGCGTTCACCTTTTTTTATTACATAAACACAAACCGGCAGCAGTGAGAGTATAATATAATATATATATATATATAATTCAAATATTCATACAGAAATATCTGATGCTATTATAGCAAATGACTACGATGCCCATAAAGAATGCATAACAGAGCTCCAGACACAATATGACACGTTGAATGAACAATGTTTTTTTAGTCTATAATAAGGCCTGTGAGCTCCGCTGAAAATAATGGGACTGAGTCACCATAGTAAAGCAGATGATACAAGATACGACGAATTCCCAACACATTCCTCCGTGAGTGTAAATATTTCAAAGGATGAATTATACATGGACTCTATATCTGTATCTGCTTGCTGAGACCTACTTTATGATTATGATGTATGCATGTATGTCCCACAGTCATGAGACTACTTCAACAACAAGACAAGAAAAGACAGAAACTTTAAAAAGACAGAAAGGAATTTTAAAAAAATAACAGAGCAGAAGACATAAAACGGAAGAAAAATGACCTTTGATTGTGTCTCCATAATTAATTACAAGCGTCTACAGTCCCTCTTGTGAATATAAATTGCTAACAAAACACTGTGACTTTTGTGACCTTTTATTGAAAAATTACAGCGCTGTTGTCTGTTTTATTAATTTGCAGTAAAGCAGCAACAATGTGGCCAGTAATCCCACAAGCTGTACTGTTGTAAATGTCCGGTATTTCACCCAGAGAGAGCCTCATTAGTTGTACTACCTTCTTTAGCATGCTCTATGCAAGTATGACATACTTTTCAGTCTGCATTTTGTGCTAAAAATAGCCCAAGTGAACCCATGTAGTACCTCCACGGTGAGCCTGTTGTAAGTCTCCAGCACTTTGTCCTGAGCCTCATCGAATGCATTCTCCAGCCTCTGCTGCAACATCTGGACAAAACTGCAGGAGTATATGTTGTCTGTCGGGCCCACAAACCTCAGCACTGCAAGGGAAAGAAACTTGTAATTATATTTAGGCACAGCAGCGACAAAGAAGCAAAAGAGTAAATTTGCTTAAACGCATCAGAACAAGCACTTTACATCAGGAAACTGTATCCAGGACATTACTATTAGAGGTCCCATACTGTCAAATGTTTATTTTGTTTTGAGGTTTATAAAATCTCTGTAGTGTAAAATAAAAGCTGTGAAAATCTGACTTTGGTTCCACACAACAAGACGGACAACAAAAAAATAAGCTGATGTGGATTTTTGTCCAGATGGAAGCCTTCTAGCTGTGAGGCACAAGTGCTACCCACTGCACCAACGTGTCACCCGTGGATTAAACGTTTAAAATAAAATTAGAGTTCCAAAGAGATCATCAGAAAACCAAAGAACAATCAAATCAACACTTTATTTTGTCAGTGTCCTTACAGAAATGTTTAACAGACACATATAAGCTGCACAGACATAAATGTAAGTGTTAGAATATGGGACCTTTAGTAAAAGCAGTGCTATAAATAGATGTTGTGTGTGTGTGTGTGTGTGTGTGTCCAATAAACCTGAGCGGTGAGAGCAAGAGGATTATCCTCACTATCTAGAATGAGAACAACTAAAAAGAGTTGTCTGTCATCGTCACCCTACTCCACACCGGGCTGGATCAGGGTAAACAATATTGAGTCCATCAGCAGATTATAGAGGATGTTATTAATGTTGTCTCAGTCCTTTTACCCCAGTCAGTGCCCATTCTTTCCCTGTGCTCTGTGTCCATGCTCTTTTTTTAAAAGCTCTAAAAAGGACGAGAGAGGTGGAACAATATTCTGACCTAAATTCAAAATGGTGGAGGTGCTTAAAAGTGCAGGTTGGATCCCCCAAAGAAGGCATAAAAGACTCCCACACCAGTCTCATAGACAAACAGCACGAAGACAAACAGTACTGACCCAGATGGTGATCTTGCATATTGTGCTGTGCATGGTAAACGGGTTCATACAGTGTTTTTATGGTCCAAATGCTGTAAGAGGTATAAATGGATTTTTGTCACTGCCTCTAGTGTTTATTTCAGACGTAGTTAATCAGAACACTAAGTCTTTACTGTGAATACATTACAGCACTGGCAATGAAATGTGGAATTCTGGGCTTCTCATTCTCGATCTGGACCAAACCGCCAGTCTCTACAAACTTCTGAAGTGTGTTCTAGGTGTGTGTTATGTTTGTTGCATGCACCCAGTGTCTTCACCAGGTGTTACCGAGTTACACACATGCCTGCCAAATTGTGCTTGCATGTCAATATAGTGAAGCCTTATACTGGCTAAATACACAGTGCTGCATCTGAGACACAGTAGCACATTGCAGTGGAACACACTCACTTCTCTGTGCGTGTTCATCTCAGGGATGTACGAGGAGCTGATGTTAGCCTGTGTTGCTGCTGAACATGTAGTCTCTTCACTAATTTTGTCTTTACGATGTTTGATGAACGACCATAGTTTGTCTAAATCAAGATTATCTCAGGAAGCCTTTTCATTCATTGCACTGCAGACATTGTCTTTTAAATCACTGTCCAGCTTTAACAAACATTACAACACTGTTCTGTCGTTTAATCAATAACAACTGTTGCAAACTTGATTAAGCACAATGAACTAAATCCATTGTGGGTGGGATTCAAGTGCATTTTTTTAAACACTGTCCTCTGACAGATGTTGTTTTGCCAAATATGTTTTACTCAATTACATTTCTGATGAAAAAGTCTACTTCTACTCAGTTATATTTGGTTACACGTCTCAACTCGTAGATCTAATTTTTACACTAGCATCTGTGTTTCCAAATGAGGGACAGTATATCTTGTTATGCAACGTTATAAGATAAGATAAGATAAGATAAGATAGACTTTATGTACCGTATTTACCGGATTATAAGGCGCACCCCCCAAAAATGTCATTTTGAATTTTGTTTTGTTTTTATAATCAGGTGCGCCTTATAGTGCGGAAAATACGGTATCCCATACTGGGGAAATTCCTTTGTAACAGCAGCATACAGTGTTGACACGGAGAATAAATATAATATAATAATAGAGCACACGTGCAAGTACAAGATTAAAAATAAGATTAAAAATAAGCTCAAAGATGAATAACAATAAAAAATAGGCCATTTACACATGCACAGAATAAGAAGTAAAGGCATCAAGGAAGAAAAGTATTGCACTCAGACTGTATCGCCACACAAAACAATGGAAATCAAGCAGCAAAGGAGCAAAAAAAAAAATCAAATAAATTAACAAAAATTAAAAACATAATCAGCAAAATTGAACAAAACATCAACAAAATGAGCAAAGTAAGTAAAATAATTCATGAATAATAATTCATAAATCTTCCTTAACATTTAGCAATAAGCAAATGTTGGGTGCATTATGAATTTTTTTTCTTGATGTTTTACAATATACATGGGTTTTGACTTTTTATTGATAATTATTCATTATTGATAATTGATATGCACTTTTTCATGTAGGATAAATTAACTGTTCAAATGCAATCATTACTTGAGTAATTATTTTATCAGATACTTTTTACTGTTACTAAAGTATTTATTTTTTATGCGTACTTCTATTTCAGTCACTCTATTCAGTCACTGTAATACTAAAGTGACAATAAATCAAACCTCACTAAATGACCTTTTTAAATAAAAGAAACAGACTGTTTTGTTTGTTTGTTTGTTTGTTTGTTTGTTTGTTTGTATGTTTGTTTGTGTTTTTGTTTTTTTGGGGGTGGGGGGTCAGTTTGTATTGGATTGTTCCATGCTTGCACTTTTGTCAAGTTAAGCGAACACTATGGCAAACTAAATGAGGCCATGCTAAATATAGTAGTATGCCATTTTAATTGTCACCAAGTATTTTTAGTTATTTGTAAAATGTTTACATATTTCTGCTTAAAAAACTAATGTAACACAATGAAGTATAAAACACACTAGTAGGGTAGTTAGGTCATTTTGGTTAAGATATGCTAACAAGTCAGGTATTGCACTTAAGTGACAAGAGTTAATAAAAGTTCATGCAAAATTTAACACAGCAATATCCTTTGCCATTTTCATAGTGGGGCCTCTTATTCAACAACAGTAGAGCTATTGGTTTAAAAAATATATTATAGAATAAACAGAAACTCAAAATGTCTGACTAAGCACACAAACAGTCTGTAGTTTTCGCAGCAAATTTCAAAGCCTTCTATTACCACTGAAATCTTATTTATTTATTTATAGCATAATAATTCACCAAAGGACCTCAAGAACACAAAGCTCTTAAATTATTAATAACATTTCTAGAAAAAAATAACCTTCTATTGATGATTCAAATCGAGCCAGGATTTTTTTGAAGCACTTAGTGTCTTTTTGTGGCATTACACGTTGAAATCCTCCCTTGAAGACCCTAGTTGCACCCTGGTTACAAATCTGCAACTCCATTTTTTAATACAATTCATTCATTATTTACACTAATTTCCTTCTCCTTGTTCCCATAACACTTGATGTAGATGTGTGTGTGTACATAGAGAAATGTGTTTTTTAAGAGGCTTACGAGGCTGACTAAACGAAGAGACCAATTTGCCTTCTTTGCTCTGCAGTCATGGGAGTTTGTATGGGATTTAGGGTATCAAAGAGGGGCAAAGGAGAGCAGACATGTAATCAGAATTTTCTAATTTTGTCTCTGCTTCACTCTTCCCCTGTGTCTCCCTCCCTGTACTCTCATAGTATCTATTTGCGCTCCCTCTGGTCACAGTCTCTGTTATCTCCTCTCAGCATGTCTCTAACCTCTGCTGGTCTTTATCCTTTTATAGTCCACCACCGGTATAAACATTATCAGACCATAATCAGGCTTTTTGTGAGATTATGTGATCTTATGTCTGACCTGGTTTTATTTTAAGTCTCATTTCATCACCTGTTTTCAGCTGGAGGTGGATGCTTGGAGCAGGCACCCAGGTTGCGACAGGAACCAAAACTGCCTTAATCAGAGGGGTGTGTTGTCTAATGTCCGAGAGCAGCTTGTCAAACCCGTACACATTCAAAGCTTCAACCACCAGGGAGGAAATGTAGACTGTTTTTCCACTGGCAACGTAGTAACCCAACGTCACGTTGTGGGTACCGCAGTCATCGTGTTCCACCTGTGATAGAAATACAGAGACGAAATTCAGGTTTTCCTGTTTTTAGAGCATCAAAATCTGGAAAACAAAATATCAGTGAAAAATGTTGTGCCATAGTGGTGCCAAATATCAATATTCTTCTTAAAACATACAGGCTATCCAAACAGATTCCTCTGCCAGCGTGACTCATTAGTGTCACTACTTCAATCATCTTGCCAAGATTATTTGTCAGTAGAAAAGGAATATGTCATTTTTGTTTTACAAGATATTTCAGTCAATATTAATACCAACTAAAACAATGAATTCCATTTCCCAGAAGATTGTTCAATTACTTTATGTCTTTTCAGTCTGACACAACTGCTTAATTAAAGACTATCAAGTCTGTCACGTTTTGCATTTCTATCCCCTGTAAGAAAGAAGGCAAACATCCGTAAATATAACCAAAACATCTTTTAACAAAACATATGGGTGCACATTTTCCTTGCCTAGATTTCTTAAAAATACAATACGTGTTGCTACTAAAATAACATTAGAGGAACGATGTTTTAAAAAATGCTGCAATTTAAGCAAGTTGGCCTTATTACCAGCAACAAAAACACAATTATCTAAAGGTGAACCAAGTACAACAGTTCAAATATTGCCCCTCTTCAAAATAGGGAGAGCAGTTATGGTTAAATGAGCAACAGAGTGATTGGAAAGAGCAAGTGGCTAACCCTAACACTTGAAGAATGTTTGAAGGGAAAATACAACCTAGGCACATGCTTACTGGTATTTCTTCCTCCTTCTACCAGACATGGTCAAGAGACTATAAGCTGACTATGGGTTTTGACTCTCAGACTGAGCTGCATCACAGTATGAGCAGCGTGATAATGAAAAGAACAGAATGAACCAAAGTCACTTCATCTGTTGTGAGGTTCTGTTACAAACAGGGCCTGAGACATGAATCTACCATCGCAGCTGAGATAATGGGTACTGAGTGAACAGTCGTGGTGTTTTTATGATATTGTGAATGCATATTCAGTTGAATATGATGGAGCACGTTTTTAGGAGCACATTGTGTCAATAGAGTGCACTATGGGCCTTGGAGGAGGTCTGTGCTCTGCCAAGTGCCATTCTAGTTGGATGGAAATACAAACTTAGTGCCTGAATGTCAACCCTAACAAATGTTGTGAAAAAAAAGAAAACAAAATGCAGGCAGAAGACTGTACGGAATTACACCACCACGCTGGCAGAGAGTCAGAAGTGATGAAGGAGAAGGAGTGAGAAAGAGTATTACTGTATAAGCTACTAGTGGTCAAATGTAGCACAATATTCAGTGGAAGATTTTATTGATTATTATCTTATAATTTACTTGAATTTCTTGTACTTCCTGTTGTTGTGTATAATGTATCATGATAATATTGTAGTTTGCGTTACACCCCACAGAGAGGTTGTAGACATACTGTAGTGCAAATCCTTAAAAACCTGTGTCTCTGTGGGATTTCTGTTCCTATTTCAAAGCACATACTGTGAGTTACCAGGCAAACAATGTCACAAAAGGAATCAGTGCAACAAGGTGAAACAAGTACAGAAAGCTATACTAAAGATGCAGACCATCTTTTTTTAATATATGTTGGTCTTGAGCTGTGGGTTTGGACTGCAAATGTATCATACATGAATATTTATGATATTTAAATAGAAAAGTTAATCCTTGCTCTTTTTATAACATTGGATCTGCCTTCAGGGCATACTTTAGCTTTAGCCTTCAACAGTCATAAATCTGACTGTGTCCTGGAAAAACATATACAGACAACAATCGGTGGTGAGTCAAGGCTTGTATTTCGGGAACCGTATACCGCCCACCTTCCTCTACCCTCTGCCACTCTGAGCAGCTGTGGCTGTTGTTACTATGGCTTTCCTCTCTGCTCATCCTTCATTTCCTCTCCTCTGCTCTCCTCAGTAACCGTAAGCCAGTCATCCCTGGGAACTATTCCTCTTGTAAAACCCCATTGCTCATGGCGTATTCGGTATCTCCTTACCTCCTCCCCTCATCCACTCTTCACCTCTCTTCTCTGGAACCAACAAAAAAAAAAATCCAACAAATTTGAATCCACACTGTAACACAATGCCATTTTTATTTGTGCTTTAAGCTTTTGCAAAGCTTTAGCCCCAGTTTCCCAAGCAGCTCTTTAGTTTCCAATTATACCCAACAACCCACCTTTGGATTTTGCATTTCATTAGACAAAAAAGAGAGCACTTGGATCTGTCATGTTGGGTCTTAGCTCATATAGAATGATCAAGAAATTTCTGTTTCCTTTAGATATTTTCATATAATGTAAAGGGTATTACTGTATGTCTTCTGACAGTGGATATAAAGGGCGTCCACACCCTGTTAAAATACCAGGATTTGTGATGTTAAAATGAGACCACAATAAATAATTTCAAAACTTTTCCCACTGTCAATGTGACCTATAACCTGTACAATCTGATTGAAAAACAAACAAATCTTTATGGGAAAAATATAAAAAATTAAAAAATGTACAACTACATGGCACTCAGAGAGTACTGTACATACCTCTGCCAAGGCTGCTGTTCACCAGGCAGTTATTTTTTGATCAGCCAAGGAGGTTATGTATTCATGTTTGTCCGCTTTTTCTAACTGTTAGCAGGACTATGTTATCATGCAGTGTTAAAGAAAGTGAAAAATTTATCCAGAACCCGCATCCTGATCTGGATCACCTCCAGTATCTAGTAGGTTCATCCTTGGCCCAAGGGCTACCAGTACTTTTTGCATAATTCTGCGAACAACAAACAGACAAACAAACAAAACAACATAAATACATAACCTCCTTGTGGAGGTAATAAGCTGGTTGTACAAGTGTGCACAGCCTTAAACTAATACTTTGTTGAAGCACATTTTGATTTAATCACAGTATTCAGTCTTCTTGGGTAGGATGCATAGCACATCTTGACTTGGAAATATTTGCCCACTCTCCAAATCTGTCAGATTGTGAAGGCATCTCTTATGCACAGCCCTGGTCATGTCTGGACTCCAGAAAAGAATTTCAATTTTCTTCTAGTGAAGCTAATCTTTTGTTGATGTTGTATGCTTGGTATCGCGGTCATGTTGAAAGGTGAAATTGCTCTTCATCTTCAGGGGGAAAATTAATAGTTGCTGGTCTGTCAATAAACAGCGTCTATACAGCAAACTACTGCTGCTTGTACTGTAAGTTCATTTTATTCATTGCTGGTTGGGTCTTCTTGTTGAATATGCTGACAATGAAAACAATATCGGCAGACTTTCTTGTGCACCCTGGAGGAGCCACAAGGTTGTTTTTTTATTTCACTTCTGGCTGCATACTTGAAAAGCAAGTGCTGTATCTAATAAAAACAGGGCCAGACCTTCCCCTCTGCTGCCACTTCTCCCCCTCTCTATCCACCATTTTAAAGCAGCCAATTTTACAAGCAATTATGGTCAACTGTGTTGTTTAATGATGGCACACATTAAATACTGAAAGCTAATTTGTGTTATTTGACAGCCCTCGTTGTCTTTGAAGTCAGTATTTACCAGCAATGCTTCAAAAAACCAACCTGCATATCATAGACTTCAAGCCCTGGCCAGTTTAATACCTCGTTGTTGCCGTTGTCTCTTAATAGACCGATCCAGATTGCCAAATATTGGACTATGCTATCTAATGGAGAGGAGGGAAGCTGGGGAGTGTATATATATATATATATATATATATATATATACATATTGTGGCGCCTATGTTTATTTGAGAAGCTTTCAGACTTAAGATAAA
>JAQQAE010020142.1:0-10762 GCA_029823295.1 Pseudamia nigra | reverse complement strand
GCTGAGGGGGGAGGGGGTGGTATGGGTGATGTGGTGGCCATCTGTTGATTTGGGCCCGGATAGATGCCAGTTTTGGTCCTCCTCCTGTCGCCATGGAGACGGATGACAGATTCAAGGAGACTCCCGGCTCCGGGCCTCATGTTCATTCATCTCCTCATTGTGTTTAGGCCCCATGCTAATGTGCAGATGGAGGCCCAGCTACTGCCCCCCTCCCCAAACATCCAGAGCCGTTTCTGTCTCAGCCCCATTAGTTCACGTTCTGTTCTTTGACATTGAAGACCAGGTCACAATCTGCCTGATTGGCCGTCGCGGGGCTGTCCGAGCTGCCGGATCGCTCCAGCTTTATAGCCTGGCGTTTATAACACTTTAATGAGCAGGAAGAGGGAACGCTGGCATATGCAAACAACTCTCGGAGCCTGTGTGTCCTGTGCGTGTTGTCGCAGTCCGCCAGGTGTTCATCATGGCCGCCCCACTCCATATCGAGAGCGTTTCATTAAAGTCAAGAGGTGGTTTCCCTGCCTAATGTGGCGGAAGGCTCTTTTCGGTCCGACCTGTGTTTGCTCATTAATAGGCCTGTACCTAGGCCTCGTTTCGGTGCAGACAACAAGGCCTGGGCTCGCTATTTGATCACTGTTTACCAGGTTATGATCAACAAAGGTAAAGGGAAGGAGGCTATAATGAGTGTCCGGGGGAGAGGGGAGGAGGAGGAGGGAGCAGGAGCCGCTGTGTAGCTGCTGAGGATGTAAAAAGCTGCATTCAGAACCGCGGACAGCTCCGCGCTGCCGTCTAGCAGCAGCTGTCCGCGGTGCTGAATGGCGCTCCCCGGCTCCATTCACAGAAGCCCTGGCCAATCCCAGATGGCCTCCATTCACCCAACCAGGAGCAGAGACACAAACACAGGCGTCAAAACGCGGATCTAATCAGGCCATTTGCCTCCTGATACAAACCGAATATGTACCGATCCGGTCCGGTTCGCAAAGCTATAGGTTACTTGTGCAGAATTTTTAAAAAAGGAATAGTTGGTGTATGTCTTTTTTGGAGTGCATACTTTCATCTCTTTTGTCTTCACTGTGTTTTGTCTTGATGTTGGCAAAGACAACACAGTGCTTTTAGGTAAGATTATGTCAATATTCAAATATTAATTTAAACACACACAAAAGAACCTTATTAATCCTCTCTTATTCGCAGTGTTTTCATTCAATAAATACTAAAAAATGTCACGTATATATATAGATTGCAGAATATCTGCAGAAAGTCTGTTTTATGAACTGTACATAGAATACATATTTCAAATGTAACCTGTTCTATTCATTCATTTCAACTTAAAACCCTCTATTACACATATTATTGTTAAAAGAGGCATCTTTATGCTTTTCAGTATAATATACTGGGTCCAGGGCTCTAAAAATGACAGTACTGTATTAGGAGAAAATCACACAGGCCCCTCTCAGATAACTGGACTTGAAACAAGCCATTTGGATTTCAGCGTAGTAGTGATGTCACCCCAGACCAATCAGATGCACCGAAATCCTTATGGCATCCTGGGATAATGTGCCAGGGAAGGCTACGTGATGGAATCCATGGCACAGACAGAATAATAGTATGGCCAACAGGATGTCACTGGGATTTGAAGCAAGAGGCTTAAACATCCGGGCTACAATCCAGGAGTGTACCGACGTGATGGACTGAAGGATTCACCCTATGTGGAAGTGAAACTTAAAATCCACACTCCCCCCAGCATGTGAGAATTACATTTAAGTTGTTCAAAAGAGGTAAAAAGTGTGGGCTTTTATACGTAACCAGTGTAAGTGAAGCGTTAGGTGTTACAGATATTCCCTGGACTACAGTTAAAAGGAAACATGTGAGCACAGCCACTTCCCAGCGAAAGCGAGACATAAAAATGACCATTCTCACTAAAGTCGTGACTCATATCGCACTGACACTATCTGTTAAAATAAGTGCAGTACAATGTTCTGCATACCGTTCAGCCCTGGGTGCTAGTTGAAGAATTTGCGAGGGGGGATTATCACCCAGAAGGTAGCGGATAATGATGCGGCTGCACAGGGCGAAAACTTGCTGCATTCTGTCAACCATGAAGGCATTCTTCTGTTGGACACATCTGCATGCTTTCCTTTCCTCAGGCACGTTTTCATTATACTAAAGTGCCTAAAGTCTCACACTACAATACAGGGCCACGGCATATGCCATCGTCTCCACATTCTCTGTGCATGCCTCTTGGCATTTGGAAGCAAAACAGTCATTTAGTCAAGCTGCTAATTTCTTTAACAATGACCCTCTCTATCACCTTCTTGATTATAGGTTTGTGCCAGTCCATATGTACGGTCTGCAGCACAACAGAAAGAGCACTGTGACTCAAACCATAATCTCGAACGCTTGTTGAGTTAATGGCCACCTGTCCAGGAAATTGTGTGCAGACTTAAGGAAACGTATGAGTAATCTCTGCAAGTGTGAAGTGATTATCGTGTGCATAGAAAGACGTGAAATATAGAGAACGTAAGCGTGGAGGCATCGCCACATTTCAGACAGTCTGGGCAGGCACGAGGGGCGTTCAGTTAGAAGTGGCCAAGAGGAAGGTCTCTGACATTTCAAGTGAGGAGATTTGACACGGTGAGTCGCGTTTGTTGTGCAACGAGTGGCTTCTGTGATCCACAGGTGGTGCTTTGATTCTTAGCCTAGCCCGAGGTGAAACATCACACGGTGGACACAAACAGCGTGGCACTCCTCACACTCCTCACAATGGGATCCTCCATCATCTGACTCTTTGAAAGCTCACCATTCATGTTGACAACAGGGCCCGGCTCCAAACATTTAGACCTGGGCACAAGTGCTAATGCTGCCTTGAAAGCAATAGTGTGTGCTTTTTTTTGTTCTTGGTTTTTATTCCACAGTGTGAGCCACGGTTTTACAGGAGGCAGTGACAGCGAAACAAACCAACGCAGTGGCTGGACTTAAAACCTTCTTTCATGGTATATATTACAGTTTAATTAATCAGGATAGGTTTCTCGATCTGGTTGTGTGAGTTCAAACTTTTGCCACAAGGGTTATAAAGTACAGAAATCACAAAAAAAAATAACACTGCAGCAGCATAATATAAATGATCAGCAGCAAGTTTTCTGTATTGTCACAAAAGACAAACTTGTTCACATTCATCGTCATAAAGCAAAATGCCACACCGTGCACGCGTACGCCTTGCTGATGTGTTGAAACAGAGGCGGGGAGGGTATTTTTCAAACGATTGGCGTCGACAGAACTTGGCTTTTCAGCTGGAATTACTGGCTGTGAGAGAAAATTGCCTCTCTGAAATGGTTCCCATTTAGATTTCTAGTTTAAACTGAGTTCCAGATTTTCAAAATTGGTTCAGGTATAGTGTATGTTGATTGAGCTTCATTTAGACAGTTACTACTTTGACTCCGGCGTTTAATTTGACATTCATCCAGGGTTGAACATAGTGCAAGGTGGTTTCTAACAGTGATAGGGCAATATAAGGTATCGGGCAGGGGTCTTCAATAGTGAATTAGCGGTACAGTAACTCAAAATGAACACAAATAAGCTGTAAGTCAACAAAAAGAAAAAAAAAAAACTAAATAATGAGCAACAATTAAGATAAAACCAAAAAAAATTTACAAAATATTCAAGAAAAGGAAATAAAAATAGTACAAAATGATCACGTAAATGAACAAAAGCAAGAAAAGGAACGAGATTAAGAGAAAACTGGACAAAGTAATCCAGAAAATAAAAAAAAAATCACACAAAAAAACTAAAATATGAATGAAAATGGAAGCAAAATGAGAAACAGAAATAGTCAAGTAAATGAACAAAAAAAGTGTACAATTATCGCAAATTACCAATAAGTTGCAAAGAAAGGAACAAAAATGAACAAAATAATCAACTTAATGAAACCAGATTAGATTATTCACACAAATTAAAGCCACAGTATGTGCAAAATCACACCTTGTATATACGACCATAACACAACATATGCTATACACATTGTGTGGTCGATTAATGTCAAAAAATAAATTTTTAAAAAGGCATTTGATACGATTCATCATGAGTCATTAATAACAAAACTGAATAAGAGTAGTAGTACTCAGTTGTTTCATAAGTTACCTAAATAATAGACCACAGTAAATAAATCAAGTAAAAACAGAATTATTGAATGTAAATAATTTGGGGTTCCACAAGGATCAGTTTTGGGTCCATTATTATTTATTTTGCACATTAATAGTGTCTGTGAAGTGTTCAGTGTGTTAAAAGCGTCGTGTGCTAGTGACATTATTCATTTGCTGTCGGACAATTTGGAGGAAGTTGGAAATAAACTGAAGTTAGTTCGGTTTAAATAAACTAACTTTAAATTGAAAAAAGACAAATCCATAATATTTGGAAACAGACAAGAAATTCTTTGGAGTAATAACAGAGGAAAAATTAAGCTGGAAGAAACCAACTATATTAAATGAAAAATATCAGTTAGTTGCGGTCCTTTATGAAAATTAAATATGCTTTAAATCAGTCATTGTTCACCTTGTACTGTTCCTTCATAGCATCAGACATGAGGAGACACGTTCAAGACGACAAACCCAGTGGTTTTTTTCTTCAAAAAAAAAAAGAAAGAGCCATCACCAAATCTACTTAGAGAAAACCAACAAACTCACTCTTCACCAAACCCAAAATACTGACATTTCAGGACCTGGTCAACTTCAAATCTTATCAAATCATGTCTAGAGTAAAAAAATCATCAATTATCAAAGAGGATCCAAAGGTTTTGTTTTTCTCCGCTAGAGGGACATGGATGTTCAAAAACACAGCTGTGGTGAAGACATGAAAACATGTCAAACAATAGGTCGGTTTAAACAAACCTTCAAAAATAGCACGATTAAAAGCATGGAATAACCTAAGAGGTTTATAAATATTCTGACGTGATGCTATGAAAACCTCAACTTTGACTTGTTGAGTTAAATCTTGTTAAATAGGGTTCGGACTAGACAAGGGTTTTGCTTCATCCTAAACCTTTACAATTATGATTGTGTCTCACTGGATCTAATTTAAACATTTTCAACCAGGATTTAAAGATTAGAAGTACCATGTGGCTGAAAGCGTCATATCCCCAGGTTTTTCTAATAATTCATGCATGAAAGGGTTAAAGAGTGATACGTTTTGCGGTGGAAATCCCTGATCAACGTGCCTCCATCTGCCCCAACCAGACACTGGACTGACAGTGCCTAAGCCCTCTGGGAACATTTGGATAACCAAGCATATGTCCACAAATAACACTTATGTGCTCACTGACTAGCGGTTTCTCAACGGTTGACGCACATGGCGGTCATGTTGAATTTTGCTGAGATTGGTCACGTGGTGAGATTTCCGTCGGAGAGCCAGGAAATGCTAACGTCCGAGTTATGACATTTGGACAGTGGGGGGTTAAAAAAAATGTACTACAAGGCTAAATGAGGGAGTTTTTGTTGTTCCCAAGGGGCAACGACCGGGGCTGTTCAATGAGGCCAAGTAACTTTAAGTTGTAATTCCACTGCTTGGCCACTGGGGAAACGATCGTCCAGCTCCAAGAAGCTTTTTTACCACGGGTCATCATGGTCTCAAACATTTTATTTGGATCCTCTAATAAGTAACGTGATGGTCCATCTTTAACTTTTTGCTCTGTTATTAAGATATTATGGCAAATAGTCCAACAAGTCACTGCAGCTGGGGTAAGTGTTTACACTAACAACACCATAATATGACTTTGTGTGACACCGTGTGGTGAAGTTTTACCGCGTCAGTAAGCTAGCAGCTAGTATTAGCTTCCCACGAGTCCCCTGGCATGAACGCTTCGTAAGCCCCGCTGCCGTTCATCCAAATATGGTTGCATCCTGTTTTTGGCTCCAAGATGTTGTCCAGGAAGTGAGAACCTGATTGACCTCAAAATGACCCTACAAAAACTAACAGGTCACTTTGTCCGGTTATATATACGGACTATGGTCGATCCATATGATCCGCATGCATGAGCATTTTGCCACGACTGCAACTTTTACTCCAAGTGTTGTCCCTGATATAACTTCTACTCTTTGTATTCCACCACTAGCCCGTCTTCTGCTTTACAAATGTCCGATTACTATGATGCACAAACCACGAGTATGTGTGCGTCTCCTCCCTCAGCTCCTCCGCCGTCCAGGTCCAATTGAATGTCTAATCTTAGCCGGCGTTGTGCGCCGAGTGGAAAGGAGGACAGCGACCACAGCGTCCGCCCTCTTTAGATCCTTGTCAACCGCATACGTCTGCATTGATCTGTGCTCTTTTGGGCCTGAGGGACAGGTGGCGGCGATACCGAGAGGTTGATCCCTATTGATTCACGCTGAGCCCTCCACGCTCACTCGTCCTTCATTTGATAGTGGGCAGCGTCCCCGACCGAAATGGGGCAGCTCAGTGAAGACATCATTTCAGTTGGACCCATTTGATTGTGTCTTAAGACCCAGGAGGGAGTGAGTGAGTGACCAAAAGTTAAGATGCTTCTCTCTTTTCATCCGTCGCCTGCCTATCAACACCGGGATGAGTTATGTAATTCTGCAGTAAAAGATGTAAAACAACCAAAAAAAAAAAAAAGAGATATTGACTCTCAGATCGGGCCTCGTGTCGACACAGATGGATTGTGTAAGCTAATGATTTTGTTCTTAGGTGTTAGGAAAGGCTTAAGCTCTACACATCGAGGAAAACAAGCTGTAATCTGCATCAGATCTCACCGAACTCTGCACATTTTCTGACAAGTGGTGAAGCGCAGGGTGTAATGACGGGTCAACGACAGAAGGATGCTGAAATGGGCGTCGAAGTGTCTGAAACCTGGCTGCCTAAGTACGTCAGATACCGAGTCATGTAAGAAATCGAGAAATGCAACCATGCTAGTCGCAAAAAAAGTAGCTGGAGGGTCGTGGGATTGCTGAGTCATGCATCTATCCCTCTGTTGTTGTCTTCAGTCTTTATTCCCTGTTCATCCACTTCCGTGCGTTTTTTTTTGTCATGTAACTACTCCTACAGTTTTTGTCCCATTCAAACCATTCAAACTTCACATCGTTCGTCTTTATTCAATTTCTCTTCTTTTAACAGAAGAGAAAAACCTCCAGCAGAACCAGTGGCTCAGGGTAGGCGGCCATCTGCCTCGACCGGTTGGGGTTAGTGGACAGCGGAGAGACAAAAGAAAAGAGTAGAGATAGAACAACAAACAACACATCTCCACTATCGCTTTTCATAATTCTAACCTTTGTCATTTTTAAAATATTAAGCTTTTTTCGACCAATTTTTTTTCCCTCTGGGAAATGAACGGAGAACTGTAATGGAATGTGTGGTTACCATGGCAACGACAGTGCTTTGACCCTTTTGGTTACTACCTGGGCCGGTTCAATGCAGAAATCAAGTTGTGATACCACTCGCAGCCCCTGTTTGGGTCCTAAAAGCCGTGGCTCCGGGTTGTAGAGGTCGTAGTCTGTGCAAAGAAGCCCAGACGTCTGTCCCTCTCCTCCAGCCACCTCCTCCAACTCCTCTGTGGCCCCCAAGGTGATCCCAGGCCAGCCAGGAGACGTAAGGCTGCAGGAAGTTTGGGGCACGAGGGAGGAGGTGGGAATTTACAGGAATGTCCTTTCACTCGGCCGCTGTGTCTGGGACCCACCTGTGGCGTGATCAGGCCAAATGCCCTGCCCGTAATATTAACGCGCCTAACAGTCATCTTTTTTTTTTGGACCCTCTAATGCGTTATCCGGTGGTCCTTTGTTAAATTTTTGCTTTGCTTATGGCTTCGGTTGATAGAGGTGTATGCTAGCTGCAGAGTTGAACCTCTGTAGCTTTCATGGGCAATGCACATCTCCATACCAGGACACCAACGAAAACCCACAATTTGCACCAAAATACAAAAAAAAAAAAATGCAATTCCAACTACAGGATGTGCATTTTCACACCTAACAGTCCTTATAAATTAACTGAATCATGTGGAAACAAACTTACTTTTCCAACATTTTGGCCTAAAAGTCATTTGCAGAGTTTTGTCTTTTTCGTAGAATCCCATCATCGTCACGAGAAGCTTTAATCGCAATCGCAGTATCTTCCTGCTTTCGGATTTTTTTGTATTTTTTCCTCGGTACTTAAAGCCCATGCCTGACCCGTCCAGCAAATTTCATGAAAATCTGTGCAGTCAACCTTCACAGCGAACAGTCAGTCTGGACATGTGTGAAAAGTTGGCACCCATGAAAATATAATCGAAAGAAAAGCTATGTTCGAGCGACGGATGTGTCGCAATAAACCCGTGTGTCTCATCTCGTAATCGTTACTGATCACAGTTCGATGCTTATTTGTCCAAAAAAGGCAGATAATGACATAAAAGATTCCAAAAGTTGGGAAAAAAGTGAAAATGCAGCAAGTTGAAAATGGTGTCGAAGACGTAAGATGAAAATACAAAAGGTGAATAATTTTGACAAACATAAATGAGATCAAATGTGACATTTTGTAACATTTTCGCTCATTTTGTCAGTTGTTTTTGTTCATTTTCTCGATCGTTTTGCAAAATTTTTGCTCATTTTGTTGCTTATTTGCTTAATTTTCTTGCTTATTTTGAAACTTTTTGCTCGTTTTGATGCTTATTTTGATTATTTTGTAACATTTTTGCTCATTTTGTTGCTTACTTGGTTAATCGTCTTGCTCATTTTGATGCTTATTTTGTTCATTTCTTGATTATTTTGCATTTTCTTGACTATTTTTGCAACATTTTAATTCATTTTGATGCATGTTTAATTCATTTTTTTTAAAAGCATTTTGTAACATTTTGGCTCATTTTGATGCCTGCTTTGATTATTCTGTAACATTTCTGCTCGTTTTGATGCTTATTTCGATTATTTTGTAACTTTTCGGCTCATTTTGATGCTTATTTTGATTATTTTGTTACATTTCTGCTTGTTTTGGTGCTTATTTGTTAATTTTTTCATTATTTTGGAGTGTATTTACTCATTTCTATGCTCATTTGATTTACTTTCTTGATTATTCTGAAACATTTTTGCTTGTTTTGATGCTTATTTTGATTATTTTGTAACATTTCTGCTCGTTCTGATGCACATTTGTTCATTTTAAAATTATTTTGTAATATTTTTGCTCATTTTGATGCTTATTTACTGCACTAAACATGCCATAATGACACAAAAACAACATCAACAATGTAAAACGCTCAAACCAGACAAAAACAATTTGGATGATGGAAAAGTGTGACGCTTGTGTTGTTAATTAACTTGATTATTTTCTCACATTGTTGCTCATTTTATTGATCATTTTGTTCATTTTGTTAGATTTTTGTTCATTTTCAGTCATTTTGACTTTTATTTTGTTGCTTTTCTTGAATCTTCTGCAACATTTTTGCTCATTTTGAGGCTCATTGTTCATTTTTATCAGTTTCACTTCTTATTTTGTTCATTTTTGTTTGTTTTCTTCAATGTTTTGCTTAGAATGTGTCCGGTTTTTGGTCATTTTTAAGATAATTTCATTGATTTTGTCTCTATTTTGTTCATTTGTGCTGATTTTCTGACATATTTTGTTAATGTTTGCTTGCTTTCTTACTGACCATGTTCATTTTTCTTTGTTTTCTTCCGTATTTTATTTTTTCATTATTTTGTTAATTTTTATTTGTTTTGCTTCTTATTGTGTTCATATTTGTTTGTTTTCTTCAATGTTTTTCTCAGAATGTGTCCGTTTTTTGGTCATTTTTAAGATTATTTCATTTATTTTGTCTCTATTTTGTTCATTTGTTTGTTTTCTTACATATGTAGTTTGTTTTTATTCATTTTGTTTCTTATTCTGTTCCTTTTTGTTTTTCTTAATTGTTAATAATTAGTTCATTTTTGGGTCATTTTTTGAGATTATTTTATTTATTTTGTCTTTGCATTGTTCATTTTTATTTTATTTTCTTATGTGTTTTGTTCATTTTTATTTTATTGTCTTATGTGTTTTGTTTATTTTTAATCATTTTGCCTCATATTTTGTTCATTTTTGTTTCTTTTCTTAAATGTTTTGTTAGTTTGCGGTAATTTTTAAGATTATTTCATTTATTTTATCCTTGTTTGTTCATTTTTGTTCACTTTGCTTCTTATTTTCTTCAGCTTTGTTCGTTTCTCTTTGTAAATTTGTTCATTTTTCACTTATTTTGGTCAATTCTCTTGATTATTTTGTTGGTTTTTGTTCATTTTCACCAAACTGCACGTACCAAGGGTTTCTTTGAGATTTGCCTGGATCTTGAAACAAACTGCCGCCTCATTTTCTCTGAAATAAATAGAATCCAGACACTTTGTCACCAAATAAATCACATCCCCGTATCTGACCACGTTACTATCCTAGTCACAGGTGTAGATTTTACGGCAGATACGAACGAGGTCACCGGGAAAAAACGGAAAAGATACTGTAAGGTGCAGCTGCAGCTTTAAATCACATCATCACACAGTTGTGGCTTCAAATTTAGGGCCTTATTTGTGTAAAACCACATTTTCGCCAATTTAAAGCTTCTCTGTATTTTGCAGGCGTGTACATGCAGGATGTGCACGTCTGTTTTCATCCTGCAGAGGTCATGAACGCTGACCTTGGAGAGGGTTTTGTCCCTTCATGATGCCCGGCCCACGCCGCGGCCGCGTTTTATGAACGGGTAGATTCCTGAGCAGCATCATAACGACAGGGGAGGAAGCTGCAGTTCCACGCTGCAGCTTCGAGATCGTATGAGATAACAGTCGGG